>CATIWO010218694.1:0-16421 GCA_949673435.1 Macaranga tanarius
GTGTGTGACACTTTAACTATTAACTAATATCAAATTGTTTGATATAGTTAGTGGAGTTTGTAGAGAGAGCTAAGGCATTAGTTCATTTGCACATTTGAGAGAGAGAAAGTGTTTCAACATTAGAGAGAAAAGTTGTAGAGAGAGTCTTCTTCATCTTCTTCTTCTAAGTGTTTTTGATATCAAACAAACACAAGTGTTGTGTTCTTTCTCTTAAGTCCATTACCTTCAAAGGTTGCTTCATTCTCCTACTCATTCTTGTTTAGTGGAAGTTCAAGCAAGTTCCTTTGGTCATCAAAGGAGAGGCTTGTGGATTGAACAACATCATACAAGGAGATCTTCCACGCAAAACCGTGTGGACAAGCTGGAGGCTTCGCACTTGGGGAGCTCAAGCTTATGGATCACCATCAACCAAAAGCATTTCGAGCGTGCTACCAACTTTGGAGTTTGTAAGTGTTACAATATCTCTTAGTTGTAGGACTTCTCATTGCTATCATGTTTTGATTGGCATGTTAAAATATATGTTGTTCATTATGCATATTTAGCTATGTAAGAGTGCATGAGATATGATCTATGGGCATGAAAGTGTTGTGTGTTGATGCAAATGTTGCATGCAATGAAAAATTTTAAATTCCGCATTTTCATTGTTCTCTACCTACACTTTCCTTCAAACTACAATACCAAAAATTTAGTAGCTCTTTGAGCTATAAATGTTTTGGTGGATGTCAAGGAAGACCATTTGCTGGCTATATTATAAGTGAAGCCCTTAATAGGAGATCAAATCAAGGAAGCACAAATGGAAGATTCTTATGTGTAAAAGATGAAAGGAAAAGTGTAATCGGGAAGAAATAAACAATTCATAATTCTACAGGATGGTACAATGGTGATTCAAGATCGAGTATGTGTACCTGATGTTGGTGACCTGAGGAAGAACATTATGGAAGAAGCTCACAACGCACCTTATTTAATGCACCTGGGAAGTACCAAGATGTACCGGAATATTAAATCTTTTTATTAGTGGCCAACAATGAGAAAGGATGTAGCAGAGTTTGTGGCTAAATGTTTGACTTATCAGCAAGTAAAAGCTGAACATCAAGCACCTGTAGGTAAATTGTAACCTTTGAAGATTCCCGAGTAGAAATGGGAGAAGATAACAATGGATTTTATTGTGGGATTACTTCAAACTTTTTGGAAACATGACGCAGTTTGGGTAATAGTTGATAGACTTACCAAGTCTGCACATTTTCTACCGATGCAGCAGACTGATCCGTTGGACAAGCTAGCTGCTTTATACATGTTAGAGATAGTGAGATTACACGGAGTACCATTATCTATCATCTCGAATAGGGATCCAAGATTTACATCCCATTTTTGGGATAGCTTACAGAGAGCATTGGGAACTAAGTTGCATTTTAGCACGGTATTTTATCCTTAAATGGATGGATAGTCTGAGAGGACTATTCAAACTTTGGAAGATATAATGAGGGCTTGTGCACTTGAATTCAAAAGAAATTAGGATGATCATTTACCATTGATGGAGTTTGCATATAATAATAGTTTTCATTCTGGCATCGGCATGGCTCCTTATGAAGCTTTATATGAAAGGAAGTGTCGAAGCCCCATTTGTTGGGATGTAAAAGGATTGAGGCAACTAGAATTACCTGAGTTGATTTAGGAAACGGTGGATAAAATTCAAGTAGTTAAAAAGTGTCTCAAAGCAGCATAAGATCGACAGAAAAGTTATGTAAACTAATACCAGAGGGAAATGGATTATCAGGTGGGAGAGAAAGTTTTCTTAAAAGTATCTCTATAGAAAGGAATCTTAAGGTTTGGCAAGCAAGAGAAATTAAGTCCGAGGTACGTTGAACCATATGAGATTATCGAAAAGATTGGACTATTGGTATATGGATTGGCTTTACCAACAGAATTATCATCCATTCATAATGTATTTCACGTATCGATGCTGAGACGATATCGATCGGATCTGAGTCATATCGTATAAGAGCCGGAGATTGAAATCTTTGAGAAGCTAACTTATATAGAAGAACCGGTAGAAATATTAGATTAAAGGGTGAAGCAGTTAAGAAACAAGGAAATTCCTATGGTGAAAGTCAAATGGAGTTATTATGCACTAAGGGAAGTAACGTGGGAATTGGAGGAAAATATGAGACAGAAGTGTCCATATTTTTTTCTAGAAGGTGGTGAGTTATTAAATTTCGAAGATGAAATTTTATAATGAGGGGAGAATTGTGACGCTTGTAAAGTAGGGGCATGCAATTTTAATGCATTTAAATTAATATTATTTGTTAATATTTAATATGATGCATTAGTACTCATGTGTGCATGAAGTATGTAAATTGTATGCATCTTATGGGTAGTTACTTGTTGAATTGTATGTGAACCATTGGGGTATGTGGTTAGAGAGTGGTGTTGTTAGATTGGAATTTGGGTATTACTTAGGACTAAATTGTAAGGAAATAGGGACTTGAGTGAAATAACTATAAGTTTAGGGACTAGATGGGAAGAGTAACATTTTATTAAGGAGCTAAGTGGATATTTGGTAATAAATATCACAATTTTTACTTCTATCTTCTTCTTCTTCTCCAACGTAACTTACATTTATTTCATGAGGAAGTGTGTGTGAGAGGAGGAGAGTTGCATCCAAATTATTTTCTAAAGAACTAGGGGTTTGGTGAAAAGAGAGAGAGTGGATTTGGCTGAGAAATTACGAGTTTAAGATGTAATTAACAACCTTCAAAGTTCTAGAGCATCTTTTGATAAGTTAATTATATTTTTGATTGAGTTGTGATTGAGTTTGGGTGGTTTAAATTCATGCTTTATTTTTGTTAAAATTTCAACCTTTGTATTTTTACTATAACTTTAGCTATAGAGCTCCAAATCTGGTTTTGTTTGATTCTGAAAAAACTTCAGAGAGTCCTCTACAACTCTTAAGTTTTGAGTCTGAGTTAAAAATATTTTTTAGATGGTTGAAATGGATCAGACATTTTATTGCTCACTCTATAACACTGTGTGACTTGATATAGCTATAATTGCTATAATTAATTCTCTACATGTGATAAATGGGTGATTTCAATTGAGATATTTTATTAGTAAGTAGTTACTAATATATTCATACCCATGAATTCTCTCTATGTATTTATATATATACTTATGTACTTTAAGAATGGTAATTGATATTACCTTTGGGCTAAGTGTATTATTATTGTGATGTGAATGTTGAATGATTTATGTTACTTGGTGAAAGTAACAAGGTAATTATTGATGTGTATGAATGATTTGTGCGTATCTGAAATGTTATGATGATGATATTGGAATTGTGTATGAAAGTGAGATATGAGCCGGGTGGAAAAGTGTGTGTGTGAAGTGAGATATGAGCCAGGTGGAAAGTATATATGAATATGAGGATGAGCCGGGTGGAATTGACAAGGCCAATGTAATGAATTGAGAATAAAAGATATATGTTTATATATCAATAATGTTGAGGATGAGCCAGGTAAATATTGTGAAATATGAGATGTGATTGTGATGATGATGATTATGGTAATGTGTTAATGATATTGTTTAATGAAATGGTTGTGGATTATTTTGAATATTGTGATTAATTATATATGTTGCACCAAAGATGAGTTTGTGGTGTTTGTGTATCTTCTTTAGGTGATTTGGGCTTATTTAAGGCTTGTGGACATGGGTGTGTGATATTTTGGCACGGCCGTGCGTATCCAGATTGAAAATTTCACTCCTCAGGCACGACCGTGCATGATTTTAGCATGGACGTGCGAGCCAGTGTGCTGAGTTTACCAACTTAGGCATGGCCATGTGCATTTCCTGCACGGCCGTGCATAGCTTGTTGCTGAATTTTCTTATAGTTTATTGTACATCAAATTTCTTTTATATATTTCCCTTAATTAGTACTTGAGAAGATTGTGTATGTGTATATTAGTAAATACTTATTGAGTTGCAAGCTCATTCCTTTGCAAATATTTTTCTTTTCAGAAAATTGTCAAAAATCCTGAGTTGCATTATCCATTGTTGTTAAGCATTTCTCAGGTGGGCCAGTAGCGAGAACTTCACTCATATATTCAGTGATAGCATAGTGCATCTCAGTCCATTGGCATGATCATATCATTTTTTAATAGAGGGTTATGTGAAAGGTTACAATATATTGTAACCTAAGTACTTGATGTATATAAGTACTTTATATATAATAGATTTTATTTTAATTAAATTTGTAATATGGATCATGCTTAATTATTATGATTTTCGGTATGTTGACGTAAGGGGGCATCACACAAACAATATAACTAAACTGAATTCTTTTTAAGAAAATAAAAAGAACTATCAGTTTTGGATCCTTGAAAACCCAATTATTGAAGATGACTGCTAAGACACTTAAACCATTGATAGGGAGCCTATTGAAGATCATAAATTAATTTCTTTAGCCCGCATATATGACTCAAAAATTGAGAATGCAAAAACTCTTGTGGTTGAGACATATAAATGACTTCATCGAGAGTACTATGGAGAAAGGCATTTGACACATCCAATTGATGAACCTCCTAATTAAAAGAGATTACCATGGATAATAAAAGGTGAATAGTGGCTGGTTTAACAACAGGACTGAATGTCTCCATGTAATATACACCGGGGCATTGATTGTACCCTTTTACAACTAAGTAAGCTTTATAGCGAGTAATACTGCCATCTTTGTTCCTCTTAATTTGAAAAATCCATTTTGAACCAATTGATGTGCACAAGGTGGAACTAATTCCCAAGTATTA
The DNA here is from genome assembly GCA_949673435.1 of Macaranga tanarius. NCBI lineage: Eukaryota > Viridiplantae > Streptophyta > Magnoliopsida > Malpighiales > Euphorbiaceae > Macaranga > Macaranga tanarius. The sequence goes on from CATIWO010218694.1 coordinate 4,797, forward strand.
TTTTTCACCATGGCATTATATTCATCAATCATTATTTGTCTTTACTAGTGATGTTGTATAACTTATTTGTTAATAGTAAGTTTAATGTCATCTTAATGTAGAGTAGGGAGAGCTTTCGGTTTATGAGAGCCAGTTTGGGAACAGGTGACCATGGGATGAAATTATGATAAGTGATTTGGTTTGGAATTATATTTAGATAAGTCCACCACAAAAGGAAGACCAAGGGATGGTGAATTTGAATTTGGATATTGTGGTGTTAAAGATAAGGGTATGCGAGTGGTTGGATAAGATTGAGATGAGGGTTGTTTAGTTGGTGTGGGACTATATAAAGGAGTGGAATAAGATACTAGAGAGGTAGAGGACTCTGAATTGGTTGTGGAAGTGGGAGGTGGTTGAGTAGGAGTAGGATTTGAAGGGGATGTGTGCATGATAAATTTGGTAGAAAAATCATGGATGGAGATGAATTCTTAATGCTGCACAACATCTCTTTAATTTTTAAAAAAGGGAATTCTAGATCACAAAAAACCACATGACAAGAGATAAGAAATTTGAAAGATGAAATATCCAGATAAAGATATCCCTTATGAATTTTACTATAGCCTATAAAAATACATGGTTTGGAATATGGAGACAATTTATAATCATAATAGGGTTTTTAGCCATGGATAACATAAGCAACCAAAAGAATGCATATTTAAATATTCAGGGTCTCTGTTGAACAATTTAGTATAAGGACAATCATATGCCAAAAGAGAAGTAGGTAAACGATTAATAATATAGACAACAATATTAAATGCATAAATCCAATATTTGTTAGGAACATGAGAATATTATAATAGTGCTAAGGCAGTTTTCACTATATGTCTATGCTTCCTCTCAGCACATCCACTTTGTTCAGGTACTTTTGGATAAGCAATGCGTTGAGTAATGCCATTTTCTAATAAATATGTAGTTAATGCCTGATATTCACCACCCTAATATGATTGAAAAGATTTAATAGAACAATCAAAATATTTCTCTACTAGATGGTGAAATTTAATGAAGACACTAAGAACCTCAGATTTATATTTGATGAAATAAATCAAATAATATTTGTTGTAATAATTATAGAAAAAACATAATATCTACTGCCATTAATATAAGGAACCGGAGCAGGACCTCACAAATTAGAACAAATTAATTCCAAATGTTTTTGAGCCTTAAAAGAGGATAAAAAAGGTAATTTATGACTTTTACTAATATAACAAATATTACAGATAGTAGATAATTTATTGCTACTCAAAGGAAGATGAAATTTGTAAAGAATTCTGCAAATTTGAGAAGTGGAATCATTAGCATGACCAAGAATATTATGCTATTGAAAAAAATTGAAAACTATGAGAGTATGAGAATGAGGAGACTATAACACAAGATCTAATAACATAGTATATAAGCCACAATTACTTTGACCTGTATGAAGAGGTTCATTCGTGCGGATATCCTTAATAATAAAATAATTAAGAAAAAATTCAATGGAAACATTGTTAGCACCAATAAATGAACTAACAAAAAGTAAATTGGCACATAAAGCAGGAACCCGAAAAATATCATTTAAAAGGAAAGAATTATAAAAAACACGATAAGTAGAGTAGCCAACATGAGATATAGGAAGAGATTGGCCATTACTAATTCAAATCAGAACCTTGATAATCAAAATGAATATATAAGTTCTTGAGATTAGGTGTAAGATGATGAGCAGCCCTAGTGTCAAGAGCCCATTGTTGTTGATTTGGAAAATTAGATAGGGATGTAGCAGCTAAATGAGAAACTGGTTGAGAAGGAGAAAAATTGGGTATACAAACCATACCTTTTGATCGAGGTAAAAGACATTGTGGAGCTAATCGACCATATCCTAAACAATTATGACATTGCACTGAAGAAGAATCAAATTGCTTATCGTTAGCATAAGTGCCACCCTAGGCTTAGAAAGAAAGGGTAGATTATCCTTGACCACAATTGAAACTCCAGCCTCGGCCTCTACCTCTATTAGATCGACCATGACCTCTTGAAAAATTAGAACCACAGCCTCTCGAAAAATTTTGGGCATTGCCAATATGAGCAGTTGGAGGTAGGATTTCCTTTGTTGGTACCTCAGTGATGAGATCTTCCTTTTTACAAAGTAAAAGCCCATACAAAATATCATAAGTAATATCTTCTGATCGTTGTCGAAGAGACCAAATAAAGGGTCGATGACATAACCTAATCCATTAATGATGACTTGCACCAAGTCTAACTCAGAAACTGTTTGGTAAAAACTCTGCAAGTATACTGAATCGACAAGTAGTAATAAAGATATCGTTCCCACAAATATTTTAATTTATCCACCTATTAATCTATCTCTAATTGTTTAAAGCTCTCAATTGTGATGATCAATTTAACATTAACTAATTAAAACTAAAATAAAAATATAAACCCTAATTTCGAAATCAATTAACCAAATCTAAAACAACCATCAGGAAACTAATTCACCTCACACTCATTAGCCAATTCCTTTCCCTTAATTCAATTATTTATGCAAATTCTGAATTTTCTAATATTGTAATTATCTTTCTCAAGGCTAATTAACCTACTTTGTAATCTTTAATCAAGATCATGCGACCCAATTCTCATTGCAATTACAAACCCTAAATAATTAAATCACAAAGTTTAATCTCAACTCTTATAGAATTAAATCAATTCAATCTATCTCTGGTACTGAACTAATTTCATTTATGTTTATAGTTCCATCAAAACTATCATCTCTCAATGCATAATCTCAATTTGAATCATGTTAATGTTGGCTAAACACAAACAAGCATTAAACTCAATAAACACAATTTTACATGAATAAAAGATTTATTGGAAAAAAAATTAACTAATTCATGTTCAGATCCTTAATCCCCTAATAAATAAAAATCTAGCCTAACATTATAAAACTAAATTTTAAAAATAAGTAAAAGAAATCCATCACCAATTACAAGAATTAAGAAGAAGAAAAGAAATTCAATCTCTTGATATCTCGAATCTTCGATCTCCAATTTTGATCATCAATAATGCCCTAAAGGTTCTCCTTTTTTTTTTTTTTTTATCAAAAGTCCTCTAAGATGTGTTTTCTTATTCCCTTTCATAGTTTTCCTCCAATTCCCCTCATATTAGGGTTTAAAGAAGTCAATTAAATTCTGTCTCCTCCGCGTGCACGACCATGTAACATTCAACACGCCTGTGTCTCGATCACATTCATCATCCGAGCACATACACGGCCATATATCGAGCCGTGTCTTGGGTAAGTAAATTCGGTAGCGCATTACACGGCCTAAAACACGGGCGTGTCCTGACCCGTATTCAGAGTAATCATATCTTCCAACAGACTATATGGCCTGGCACACAACTGTATCTTCAACCGTTTCTATTAGGATTTTTTAGTCCAGAATACTACACGGGCAGGCACATGGCCGTATCATTACCTGTGTTGACCAAGTCCACAAAAATTAACTCCAAATGCTTTAAATCTCTGATTAATCCCCTCAAACCTTGATTAATGACCTACAAATACAAAATAAACATAAATATCTTATCTAAATATAAATTAATACAATTATACTCAAAATTGACACAAATTACCTACCTAAAACTAAACAAAATATACACTAATCAAATTCCCCACACTTAAGCATTTGCTTGTCCTCAAGTAAAATTACTCAACATCTTGTCACTAACATGAACAAAACTCAAAAACCACTTTCACTTGCACATTTAACACATTCTCCATTTAATATATACCTTATAACTCAAAATCCTAAATGATAACTTAAAAATTAAAGGATATAACAATTTACCATGTGAAGAGCCATCCTCTCAATTACAACCAAAAATTTCACAAATTAACATCTAAATAATGGAAACTATTAATCTCATGATTTTATTCTTTTATCATAAGTGCGTTTTATGCTCCATCTCATATAATTCTTTCTCTCTTTAATATTTTTTTAAAATAAATTAAGCAAGTGCATGTAATGCTCCATCTTGCTCAGATTAAACAAGACATGGCCTACAAATTAAACATTAATCTTTGAGTCTCAATTATAACCAAGAGGAATTAGCTTTAAGTTCATTAAATATCAAAAATCCCTTAGCCCTCAAATTATCACTTGAGTTTAAAAATCACAAGCCAAACATTAATTGGAGAATAAAGTTTATCAAAGTGATAAGCACAATCAAATACTTAAGCATGGAAGCCTAAACACAAAATAAAAATTTTCAAATTTACTCCCCCCACACTTAACCAACACATTGTCCCCAATGTGCAAAATATAAGAAACAGAGAAGAAAAAAGAACTAGCACTCCCTTGAATAGAAATATATGGTTCATCCGACAAAGTGAAGGAATGGATAATCAAATCAAACGAAAATTGAAACAAAACAAAAATAAAGACAAAAATGACATAAAAAGAACACATAATACTATAACAAATATCCATAAGTACATAATCCACAATAAAAAAATAAAATAATAAGTAAAATAAAAAAAAAATAAAAATAAAGTCAGTTATCAAGGTCATCTGCATTATCTCCATCACCAGAATCCTTAGCATCATCATCATCATCTACAACCTCGTCCTCCTCCACAGTAGTAGCAACATCTATATCTGCCTCATCAATCTCAGCCTCAAAATCTACATCATCAGGCTGTGGCCTAAAAGAAGTCTGGGGCTTCATAGACTCTGAAGTGGAGGAGAAGTACACAGCAGGAGCTGGAGACATAGACGGTGGCTATATACCCCTATCAATCATCAATGACATAATGCACTGCTGCTGCCAGTATAACTGTGAATGAATATGGCAGAGCATAATCTCGTGATTGCTCTGTGTCACCTCCTGGCACTACTATGTTACCTCAATATGTGCCCATGGGTCAGCAGGATGAATAGGAGCATCAACAATTATCAGCGCCCTTAGCTACCTCTGGTACCCTTCACTAGGCGGAGCACCATCTATCAACACATATACATCACCTCTCTTCTCTACAAGGTGTATTGATCGAAAGATATCCATAGCAAGCATAATCATATGGCAACTCCGAGTCAAGTCTCTCAGCTCAGTGAAAACCTCTAGGTTCTTTGCTAGCCTAGTCACATAACTCCCACCACAAAGTACACCTCTAGACTTATTTGACATAGTGTCAAAATAAGTCACAAATCCATAAGTGAGGTTACATGTCGTACACGATAACAAGCATGACAGATAAAATATATCACGTACAGTAATAACTTCTGTGCTCTCACGACGACCACAAATCGTGTGAGAAATAATCTTATGCAATACTCTCAATACAGGGGATATGAATAGGTTTTTTAGACTTAGTAGGCTCATAACGATCCTGAAACTCAGGATGTGCCTGTAATCTCCAAAATGCTCTAGCACGTGAACTCGAACCGTGCGATAAGGAGTTTTGATATAACTTCATCTCAATAAAAGGCTCTCTATATAATCCCAAAGCAATCCCAAACTCAAATATCGACAAGGCAAATTGTTTACCCCCTAAACAAAATTGAATTACCCCTGGTTTTTCATTATTAATACCCTTTTTGTTCAAATTGAAAGAGGTAAAAAACTCCACTAGCAATTCGGTATAACATGGTTCCCTATTCTTAAGCATGCTCTTCCATCCCTTGATATTTAAATACCTATGAATTTCAGGCCATAATGCTATGGTTTCTAAATCCGATTAGCTCAGATAGCAGTTAGGCTCAATAGGAAGAGTGAGGACACGAGCGTGTCTATACCCGTGTTTCCACTTCTTGCACCCATTTCTTGATTTTCTCGACTCTCTTTCATCATATGCATTGGTGAACCTAAAACAAAAACAAAAATAAAAATACCAAAATGAAAGCATCTATCCTAAAAAAAACTAACTAACAAAATGAAAAATGCATAAAAAACTCAGTAAAAATTGGGTTGCCTTCCAATAAGCGCTAATTTAAGGTACTTAGCTTTAGCCTAACACATCAAAGCTACTTGGGATTAGAATTAGCATCAAAGGAAACACTTTCCTTCTCCCTTGCCCACAAACCTCCATAATAGGATTTACATCATTGCCCATTCACTTTGAAACGCTCGCCTCTATCATTTGCAAGCTTAATGGCACTATGATGGAATGTTTGAACTACCTTGAATGGTCCACTCCATCTAGACTTCAATTTGTCTAGAAATAAATGAAGATGTGAATTAAACAATAATACTAAGTCACCAACCTAGAAGTCCTTCTTCTTAATATATGCATCATGCCATTTTTTTATCTTTTCCTTGAAGAGTTTGGCATTCTCATAAGCTTGGAGGCGAATTTCATCTAACTCATTGAGTTATAACAACCTCCTCTCTCCCACAGACTACAGATCAAAATTTAATGTCTTAATAGCCCAATATGCTCGATGTTCTAGCTCAACAGGTAGATGACATGCCTTTCCAAACACCAACCTATATGGCGACATACTAATTGGTATTTTAAATGCCGTATGATAAACCCACAATATGTTATCCAACTTTGTAGCCCAATCCTTTATTGAACTACTAACTGTCTTATCTAGAATCTTCTTAAGCTCATGGTTTGTCACCTCCACTTGTCCACTTATTTGATGATAATAAGGTGTGGTAATTTTATGATGCACACCATATTTTTTAATAAGGCCTCAAACTGACGATTGCAAAAATACGAACCCCCATCACTAATAATGGCCCGTGGTACACCAAATCTTGTGAATATCTTTTTTAGGAACTTAAGCACTACCTTTGCATCATTTGCGGGTGTTGCCAAAGCTTCTACCCATTTAGACATATAATCCACACCCACAAGTATGTATTGGTTCCCAAAAGAAGATGGAAAAGGTCCCATAAAGTCTATTCCCATACATCAAAGATCTCAATCTCTAGAATCGAAGTAAGAGGTAATTCCTGGCGTTTAGACATGTTTCCAATACATTGACATCGATCACAATATAGGATAAACTCCTTTACATCCTTAAATAGTATTGGCCAAAAGAAACCACTCTCCAACACTTTAGCACCTGTTTTAGATGCTCCATAATGTCCTCTATATCTTGAACTATGATAATGTGTTAGAACCTCTAGTACCTCTGTATCTGGAATGCACCTCCTAATCATGCTATCTCCATAGATTTTATACAGATAATGATCCTCCTATAGGTATTGTCTCACTTTATACAACAGCCTCTTCCTTTGTTAGTATGATAATCCCTCCGGTAGCACCCCTCCAACCAAATAATTAGCAATGTCAGCATACCAAGGGGTTACTATGTAATGTAGTGCCAAAAGGAACTCATCCGGGAAACTATCTCCAATAGGCTTTGGTGCACTCTTTTTTTCCTTTTCTAGAAGTGATAAATGGTCTGCCACTAAGTTCTCTGAGCCTTTCTTATCCTTGATCTCAAGGTCAAATTCCTGCAATAATAAAACCCATATTATTAGTCTCGGTTTGGCATCCTTTTTAGCAAGTAGATGTTGAATGATGGAATGGTCTATGTAGATGATAATTTTCAACCCCAAGAGGTAGGAATGAAATTTATCTACAGTAAAAACCACCGCTAATATCTTCTTTTCTATGGTAGTGTAATTGAGTTGAGCCTCCGTCAATGTGCGACTGGCATAATAGATCACATGTAGACGGTTGTCCTTTCTTTGCCCTAAGACAGCTCCTATGGCATAGTCACTTGCATCACACATTATCTCAAAAGGTAAGGACCAATCCGGAGGTGTAATAATGGGTGCCAATACCAATGTCTCCTTTAACCTGTCAAAAGCACTCAAACACGCATCATTAAAGACAAATGATACATCTTTAATCATTAAGTTAGTCAAAGGTTTGGAAATTAATAAGAAATCCTTGATAAAACATCGGTAAAAACCGATATGCCCTAAAAAACCTCTAACTCCCTTAAGTGATGTAGGTGGTGGCAACTTCTCAATGATCTCTATCTTGTCTCGATCCATTTCGATTCCCTTGTTAGAAATTCTGTAACCTAAGACTATCCCTTCTTCTACCATAAAATGGTATTTTTTCCAATTAAGCACGAGCTGAGTCTCTTCACATCGCTTTAAAATCCTGTCAAGGTTAGCTAAATACAAATCAAAAGAACCACAAAAAATAGAAAAATCATCCATGAACACTTCCATAATGTTCTCAATTAAGTCAAAAAATATTACCATTATGCAATGTTGAAAAGTAGTGGGTGCATTACACAACCCAAAAGGCATGCGTCTATATGCAAAAGTGCTATAAGGACATGTAAATGTGGTTTTCTCTTGGTCTTCGGGATAGATAAAATCTGATTATAGCCCGACTACCCATCAAGAAAATAATAATAGGCATGGCCCACTATTCTCTCTAGCATTTGATCAATAAAGGGAAGGGAAAAATGATCCTTCCTAGTGGCATTATTTAACTTCTTATAATCGATACACACTCTCTACCCTTCTACCACTCTCTTAGAAATGAGCTCTCCTTCATCATTCTCTACCACAGTCATCCCACTCATCTTTTGTACACATTGCACTGGACTAACCCACTCACTGTCAGAAATAGGATATATAATTCCTGCATCTAATAATTTCACTATCTCCTTCTTTACTACCTCTTTCATGTTAGGGTTTAGCCTCCTTTGCCTCTCAGCTATGGGTTTATGCCCATCTTTTATATGTAACCTATACATGAAAATAGAGGGACTAATTCCCTTTATGTCAGAAATATGCCACCCTAATAACCTAACTCGCCCCCTCACTACCTCATACACCCTTATCTCTTGATCAACACTCAGTTTATTAGATATTATAATGGGTAATGTGTTATTTTCACCTAAGAATGTATATCTCAAATGATTAGGCAATGGTTTGAGTTCTATCTTAGGGGGTTTTTCAATGGATGGAGGTGTAGGGTTGTCACTTCTAACTAAGAGGTCAGGTTTAGTTAATGTGCTCTCATCCTCATACTTATTTTCAATAGCATTCCACTCTTCATCATCACTAGTATAGAGTGAAAAATTTTCCTGCATAATACAATCATCTAATGACACTATTTTTATACATGCTTATCATCTAAGGGATATTTCATGAGCTTAGACATAACAAATTATACACTCTCATCCCCTACCCTTAATATAAGCTTTTCTCATGCACATCAATTTAAGCCTTACCAGTATTAAGGAATGGTCTACCTAATATCAATGGACATTGCCTATCCTCCTTAAAATCTAAAATAACAAAATCAACGGGAAAGATAAACCTATCCACTTTGACTAGAACGTGTTCAACCACTCCATATGGCCTTTTGATTGAATGATCCGCTAATTGCAATGTCATGTTGATTGCCTTGACGTTTCCTAATCCAAGTTTCCTAAAAATAGACAAAGGCATCAAATTAATGCTAGAACCTAAGTCACATAAATAATATGGAAACTCATTTGTCCCAACAATGCATAAAATCATGAAACTCCCAGGATCCTTCAATTTGGTAGGAATTTTTCTTGAGATGACCGAGCTACATGTCTCTCCTAATGGTACTGTTTCATTGTTATCCCATGTACGCTTATTAGTGATGACCTCCTTCAAGAACTTAGCATACTTTGGCATTTGCACTAGTGCCTCCGCCAATGGAATGTTAATCTGAAGTTTCTTAAAAATTTTCAAAAATTTGGAAAATTGCTCGCCATATTTTTATTTCTTCAGCCTATGGGGGAAATGAATTTTAGGTGCTAGTGGTAGGGATGAACTTTACACCTTTACTTTATTTGTCTCTATACCTTTTCCCATAGTTGCCTTATCTTCCTTTTCACTTAGATCCTTTTCTTCATCAGCCCTTTCAGTTGTAGCCTCATTTTCCACCTCATTCTTTGATTTCAGCTCCTTACCACTACATAAAGTGATAGCCTTGACATTCCTTGGGTTTGTCTTGGTATTGTTAGGAAGATTTCCTTATCCTCGTGTTGCCACGATATTAGTGTTAGTATAGATGTGCCCTAGGGCCATTATTGTATGTATACATTGTATATTTATCCCTTTGGCAATAAAATATTGATTTAAATCAAAGTTTTTGTTTATTTGAGTATTTACCCTTAGTATTATGTTGAATGAGTTTATTATCAAGAGTTGATAATATGAGTGATAAATTCATTTGGTACATATACTATAAATGTTCATAGTCATTGGATTAATATATAGGTACTATTAATCCCTAGACTAGCACCTCTGTCTATTTTTCTTGATCGGTATGTGATATCGATAGTGGGAGGTAGTGAGTCTCATGCTACTTGATATGAGATATCAGAATAGACATGTGGATACTCATGTGATGGGTGGATAGAACATATGACGTAAGATTTGTGATTGCATGGATATTCACTTTGGTCAACAATCACAATCTTAGACATAATGGTGCATATGGTCCTTTGACCTGAGGTGACACGGTCATCCACATATGGTTGGTTAGAGTTTATTACCGCTTACATACTTGTGCTAGCCACGCATGGGTATATAGCGTGTGATGGCTCTAGTTGGTTATATGTAGGGATGAGTGATCGGCCAAGATGGAATTCATTACCTGGAGTGAACTGGGATAAGATCCTATGCTATCTAAGTTATTATTGATGAATAAGTACCTGACCAGGTCAAACTTGACTTACCCAAAAAGAGTTTTGGTGCTAGAAAGAGTTTCTAGTAGAAGTTATATTTTATCGAGAATTGAACTTAAGATGAGGTCATATGATTGAGGCAATTAGAGTTTGACTAAATCGTGACTCTAGCCAAAATTGGAATCTTGTAATAAAGGGATATTTAGTGCACGGTAATTGTGTTCTGTGGTTCTTGTGGATCTACATAAAGTATTCATTTCTAATTGGGTAGTCGTGATATCTATGTTAGGGGTCACTCACGACTTATGGGAACTAAATGTGATTAATTGGGATTTTCACATTTAGTATGGAAAGGTGTTTCTATAATGTTAAGTGTTAATATTATTTACCATTGCCATTTCGACTTGAACCTAGTAAGTCACACACATAAAGGTTGTGCTTGAAAGACTTAAATTAATTTGATTATTAATCAAAGAGTTTAATTAAATAATTAAATTAATTGAATTAGATTTGCGCGTATTGCGGGGATCTAACATATCCCGAAATCTAAATTCAAAGGTTAGGACATAATAGAAATTGAATAAATATTAATTTGGACTTGATTTAATATATGATATTAAGTTCAAGGACTAAATTGATATATGCCTTCTAATGGATGTTTAATATGGCCCATGAGATGGACTTAGCCTATTAATTAAATGGACTTGTGCATGGGCTTCACTTAAAAGAGTTTTAACTAAGCACATAGATTGATGTGTATATATATATATATATATATAGATGGGCCTTTGTCTAAAAGAGTTTTAACTAAGCCCATAGTTTGATATATATATATATAGGGAGATGGGCTTTCACTTAAAAGTGTAGAGAAGCCCATCAACTAAAGCCTTAAGCCCATATCCATTAATGGTTAATGGATATCAAGGGTTAAGGATATCCTTATTTCCAAACAACTCCCACTCACCACTAA
>CATIWO010218774.1:0-20176 GCA_949673435.1 Macaranga tanarius
TATCAACTACAAACTAAAGATACATGCATAAACAACTTAAAAACACCAAAGACAAGCCTAAATTCACAAGTATATGCATCAAATACCCATTTTTCCAGAATTGAAGCTTAACCAAAAATAAAACACAAAAACTTCAATTAATTCCACCACTCACAATTTTCTCCAGCCAAATTCGTTCTTAGCTCAGTGGATTCGAATTCTCCTCTCAATTCCAGACCAATTTTCTTCTTCTTTTGCTTCTGATCTCTACTCCTTCTTCCTTCTTCTTCTTCATCTTCCTCACCATACCTTCCACTATTCACTCCAACCACTCTCCTTCTTCTTCCTTTGGTCCCTTATCTTTTCTTTCTTCCTTCTCAACTCCAATCATTTCCATTTGTTATACTTTAGTCCCTTCTTTTCTTTTCAATTTCATGCTTCACATTCCATTCAATATAATCCAACTTTATTGTCTTATGTTATAATCTCATTTTCGACTTCAATTCAATACCACATATTAAATCTCTATATCAAATATAGATTTAATGACAAAATAATAAACTCCAAATCATTTATTCAAACAATTAACAATTAACTCCAATCATCATTACCATTAATTAACTGAAATAATAATATTCTTAATTATCATTAATAAACAGTAATCCGGTTCTGGGACACGGATGTTACAAATAATGCATATAATAAACTAATTTATTATTTATGACTCTTTTAGTATTGCAAGACTTTAAAGAATTTTTCATTTCATGCATAAATCAAAAAAAATAAATCTTAATTAATATTTCTAGTTCCAGCCCTTTTTTTCATTTCAATTATTTTTTGTATTTGATCTTTGCTATAATAGTTTTGAATAATATGGTTGAAGATTAAAAAAAAAAAAAGAGTTTTAAAAGAGTTTTTTTTAAAAAAAGGAAACTTTTGGGTTGTAAAATAATCTAAAAAGTTAAAATATTATGAAAATATTTAGAAATTTTAATTTTTGTATATCTTTTCATGTAAGAAAAAAAAAGAAAGAGTAGTTAATAAATAAATTTATTTTACACGAATTTGAAAGTAATTTTTAAAGAGTCATTTTTCAGTATATATACATGTATATTTATGCAAATGGAATTAAAACTGATAGATTAATTCTTAGTTAATCATAGCCATTAATATAGATTATAGTTATTGATAAATAAGATTAATAAATGATTGTAATTAAATAAAAATTAATATAAAAGTTTTAAATTTTATTTATATAAATACACATGTATGCATTGTAATAAGAGCCATTTTAAAAATATATTCAGATTCTTCCTTAAAATAATTAACAAAAAAAAAGATTTTTAAAATAAATTAACCACAATTGCCACAATTTGTAAAGTTTTATGGTTAAATTGAAATCATTTTATAGATAAGGTATAATTAAAAATTAGATTAAATTTCATAACAGATCTTACCATTTTACCTTTGTTAATTAGTAATCTTATTATTTCCTGTCTAATTTATTAAAAAAACCTTATAATCAAATTTCAAATTTAAATTTAATAAATAATATAATATTAGTATATTTACAGATATAAAATATTATTTGGATAGTGATTTTCTTTGTAATATTTTTAATCATATTAATGAAGCTATTTTAATAAGTAATTCAACAAATAATTATATGCTCTATTAGGTAATATTAAACTATAAATTTATTTTAGTTCTCAAAACAAAAAACTATAAATTTATTTTAAAGTTTTGAATGAGTACAACTTCTATAAAGAAATTTGATAACTTTACATAAAAAAAAAATCCAATAAATTTCAATAGCAAATCAACATAGAGAGATACATTCCAGGGTTTTGCATATTATTAATTAACTTGCGTAGATGGCTCTTGATGATCTCAAATGACAAAATGATTGCTATTGATTTCCTGTATCCAAAATCCATATATATTGCTTGGTATGTTAATAAATATTTGCTACTAAATCTAATTATAATTGATTAATTTATCAATTATCATGAGATTCATGACATAAATATACGTCAGAGTGCATACTTACATATGTACATGCATGCATGTGTGTTGATGTTAGGGCCTGTCGTTTTGGTTGGCAGAAAGCTAAAATAACATGTTATTTTATTTCAATTGAATTGGCTCTAGCTAGGGCCTAGTTACAATTTAAAATATCACAAAGTGCAAACAGTAAATCAAGTAGAAATCTGAGAACATGCATGCATCATCTTGAGTCCATAGGACCCATCAAAACCACTCAAAGTGAGGTACGTATAATGCTCTCTGGTCTTAGAAATAGACCTCATCAATCAAGTAGCTTAATTATGTTTGTTTTCTTTTTAGCTTTTTAATTTCCATCCGCAATTGAATGAGTTAAAAGATGGGGTGCTAGATTTTCATTTATGGTTCAATTCATAATGCTTAAACACACATATATATATATAAATTATGCATTCAATACAATCAATTAACTTCAATTTACATTTACAAAATCATTAATACTTATATAATTAATATTTTTTTCATCTAATCTCTTTGCTATTCATTAACCACAAAATTTTAACTATTTTAAAGTTTAAGCTGAAATTTTAAATACATAAAACTCGAATTCAGAATTTTTAATTCAATCTCTTTATGACTTGTACTAACAAATAGTTGGTATAATAATTAATACTTTACCAAGATAATTGTTTTTACATGTTGAATTTTGATGCTCAACATCAATAATGCTTCACTTTAAAAGAAAAATGAAAATTACAGATGTACAACTGGACACAAAAGTTCATTGTCAGTGACACATGCAAGATTCTTCATAATGTCATATTCTTTAATTAATCTAAAGCATTTCTTATCTCTATAAATACCTCTCACTCTGATCATCTCTTCACTTCACTCTCAAAAGCCCTTTCAGCCTAAAATCCATCTTCTCTTATATATTTTTCAATCTATTATAGATACATATATATACCCTTTTGCTTTCCTAAAATGGCCACTGTTGAGGTATAATTCAGTTTGGTGTTTCAATCTTTCTCAAGCTTCTTGGTTTTTATCTAATTTATTCTTCGTGATGAATATTTAACTAGATCTCTTGTCATCATATTGGTTTTGCCCTTAACCTGATGCTATGTTTTAGTCCTCCCTTAACCTGATGCTATGTTTTAGTTCTCTTCTTTCTCTTTATTACATCTAAACCACCTGGATCTTGCTCCAAATGAGTACCTATCAAATCATCTTTCCATGCATATATCATATATTTAGTAGCTCTTGATGAAAGTTGATGATGCATCTTATTGATATATCATTGCTTGAACATTAGAGATCAAACATATTCAATATCAATCTCATCATTTTATGAGACACCACATATTTTTGAATAATGCTTGATGGGATGATCAAATCCATTATCAAAGTTTTGTTTGTTAATTCAAATCAAATTTAAACAACACTATTCTTGCTCATCGGGATCATTATGCTTTTGACAATCCCCTGTATGATCTTTATATATGAATTCTATTGATCATTTGATCTTTTTACAGTTTCAGTTATAATGTTGGTTATATATGTTTTTCTGTTTTTTCTATGCACGTACCGTGTTATTTAGATAAATGGTCATGGTCATGTTGTTGGTGATTCAAGAAAAGAGGAATCTGTTATACTTTTTTTCACGTTCTTCCATTTCCATTTTTGTAGTATTTAACAAAAGAAAAACACAATCAAATATAATGTTTCTCACAGGTTGAATCAGCTCAAACACTATTGCCCGCTAGCGATACACCTCAGAAGACCAAGACAGAAGAGGAGGTAACCCAAGAAGCTGCACCAGCTGCTTCTGAGCCAGTAGCCGACCAACAACAGGAGCAAGCATCCACCGAGGCTCCAGCTGTAGAGGAACCTCCAGCTACTGAAGAATCGGAAGCTCCTGCCAAGGATGAAACCAACAAGGTTGAAGAAAAAGAAGAAGAAGCAAAGGTTGAGACGGAACCAACAGCAGAAGAGACAGCAGAGGTGAAGACAGAAGGGACCGATGCTAAGGATGAGACCAAAGAAACTGTGGTAGAGGCATCGGAAGCACCTGCAGTGGAAGAGAAAAAAGATGCAGAAGAAAAGGCAGCTGAAGAAGAAGAAGAAGAAGGTAAGGCAGGCAGCACAGACGTTCCAGTGGAGAAGACTGCGTAGTAAAATTTCTTTAAAAGTTGAAGGTTTGAGCATGTCAAAGTTTTATGTTCATTAATCGATTGCCAATACCATATGATATTATGATGCCAATGAATGATGGATTTGGATTGGGTCTTAATATATAGGTGAGTATTGGGTGCACACTTATTGAATCCATGTTGGAGCACTTGCCAGCATTGGGTTCATTAAGGTCCATTACCTTTTGTGATTGATGGTGTGAAAATGTGATGTGATTCATCTTTTATTTTTCTTTTCTAGACCAGCATAATAATATTGTTCTACTTCCTCTTTATTTTATTTTATTTATTTATGTTTTTATCCTTTATTGTATCCTTTCTCCTTCAAGTATGTCGGGCAATTCAGGCTATAATTATTTAGATTCTTTTTTAAAAAATAATTTGATACAATTTTTTATTCATATAAATTATATAAAAATTTTAATCAGTATAATTTTACACCCATATAGCATTTACAAAAATTTTAATTAATAATATTATTGTAATACATCTTAAAAATTAATTTATGTTTAACCTATATATATATATATAATTTTAGAATTCAAACAATTAGAATTTTTAAATTTAAATGCCTTTTTTTATTTAGGTCATGTTATATTCCAAATTTAGGGTATTTCAAAATATTTTTTCTTTATAAGTTTTAAAATATATTTTTTAAATTCAACATTGAATCAGCATCTCTTAAATTATAAATTACTATAATAAATTACATGTAAAATCTATGTCATTTTATAAATCGATGAAAAATGGTTTTTGATAAACATGTGCCAATTGGGTCTCAATTTACAGTTACAAGATATGATATAAATAAATATTGTATTTTGTACACTTGACAATTTAACCATGAATTAATTAGTTTTTAATAAAATGATAATGAAAAATTTAGTTGTTATATATTTTATTATTAGTTGTAATTTTAATAAATGACAATTATCATGTAGAGCCAATATGACTCAGTTTTATCTAAAATATAAATTTTTATATTATTTTTTAATAGTCCTAAATAGACCCATTTGCCTCAGACCTAGAACCACTAAAGAATATAATGCCGATCGAGTAACTGAACTGGCAAAATGGAAAAGGAACATTATCAAGGCTTTCAGGCAGTTCATGATGTTCATATCAATGTATTATGCATAAACTCTACCAATACAATAAATAAAATTTACAAAATTTTATAAAAATTTATTTATAAATTTAAGTAAATATGTTTAGTTTAAATAAAAATTTTATAAAAATTTATTTTTAATTCCAACTTTTTAATTTTGTAAAATTACTTAATATTAAATTAATTTTTATTGACAAACTATGTTTAGTTTAAATGAATATAAAATTTATTTATAAATAAATTCTATTTAAAATTCATTTGAAAATGAAATAAATTTCTTAATACATCTATCTAAATAAAGACTACATTTAGCATTAAGTAGACCTTGTATAATAATTGTTCTATAACTCTATTCTATTTAAAATTTATTTAAAAATAAAATAAATTTCTTAATACATCTATCTAAATAAAGAGTACATTTTGCGTTAAGTAGACCTTGTATAATAATTGTTCTATAACTCTATCATATATTTTTATTTCATTTCTTTTGAAATGATCACAAATTAATCGAGTTTAACAAATTAATTAAAAAAATATTAATTGTCCAGTCAACTAGAGCTCAACCTTGAAAGTAAAAGTAAAAGATATGAGATATATTCATAAGTAATTTGTGCAGATACATATCATATTTTTTTTACTTGATATAAATATCCTTTTCTTAAAAAATAATAACATCTTATTCAATTTGGTTCTTATCATTTTGATTTATAAATGTATAACAAATTACAAAACATTAATTTTTTTTTATAAAAACATTAAATTTTAAATAATGCATATATTTAGTTTAGACTTTTTATATTCTTTCTATCATCCTTAAATATCAATACAAAATTTTTTTATTTATCAATATCGAGATAAAAATTTTATATTTCTGTCAAGTTAATTAGATAAAATGAAAATTCAAAAAATACTAATATTTTTATTAATTTAATAAATAGTAGAGAGTAGAAAATAAATAATTTTATTTAATTAAAATTGTACATAATATCTCATAATTTTTAAACAATTTTTAAAATAATTAAATTTAATTAAAAATTTACATAAAAGCTAATAATATCTCATAATTTTATAATATTAAAAAATTTTACACTCTAATATAATTTTTTAAGAATAAAAATATATAGTTTATAATAATTAATTTAGATCAATAATTTTTTAATGATAATTTTACACTCTTAAATAAATTTAGCCAATAATTTTTATACCTTAAAATTAATTTTAAGAAAATAAGTAATATATACTTTAAAGTAAATACTTTTTAGGAATAAATAATTTTAAAAAATAAATAATTTTTTAAAAATAATTTTGTACTTTAAAATAAATTTCTAGAGTAAAATATAAATCAATAAAATAAACGAATATTTTGAATTTCAAAAATAAAGAATGAAGAATTTTTATATATCTTTTATAGTCCCACAAATCAAAGATCTGTTAAGTAGATGTTAAAAAATAATTTATTTGAGTTATTTTTAAAAATTTATGGATGTGACATTAAATTTAAGATGTTATTTGCTCTTTTCATAACAGTTGAAGGTTTTTTTTTTTTTTTTTTTAATTTCTTTTGCCTAAGTATAATTCATTTTCTTTTTAATCATGATGAATCGATCAAATTGCAAAAGAAATTGGAATAATTGGACCAAAAGTTGATTTTAGGTGATTTTAATTTAGCAAGTTACGGGGCGAATTGACCCTTAAGCCCTTGAACAAAAAATTTGAATTTCCCATAGTTTCTTTTGGTTTGGATAGTAATGATTTCTGAAATTATTTATTTATTTTTTAGGGGTTAATTACACTCACGATATCTAGATTTTTGACACACTCACGATATCTAGATTTTTATCTTAATACCACTAAAATATTTATTTTTTTTGACACAATCCTCAACTTTTGTACTTGATTTCACAATTTTTCTCAAAATAACTTTCCGATCATCGGTGATAACGTGTCAACTGACATGGATGCTCGCATGTAATAACCGGAATGTCATCGTATAATGAGTTATGACATGTATTGCCACATCAGCACCACATATCATATAAAAAAATTTATTTGAAAAAACTATCACATAATTTTTGGGAATAAACCATATTTTCCCTCCTGCACTTTTTTTTTTTGAGATTTACTCCCTGCATTTTTATTTTTATACATTGAATCCATGTACTTTTATTTTCGTTGAAATTAAGTATTTCCATTAATTGAAGGTTGATGGTGTTAAAGTAAAATATTTAATTTAGTCCCTATAATTTGTAAATATGTCTAATAAAATTACATACTTTATTTTTTATTTAATTGATCCTTAATATTTTTGAGTAATTTTTAATTATTTTTATATTTTGTTAAGGTAAATAATTTTAGTTAATTATTAATATTTATATATTTGGTTAAAAAACTTATAATTTATTTAATTTATACTTGTAACTGAAGTATTTATAATTGATGTAAAATTTTAATATTGTTTGTCTCTATAATTACATATTAAAATTTCATTTTTTAAAAATTAATTTATTTTATAAATTAAAATTTTTGTTTGAGTAAATCAAGTGATACTTCTATTTAAAATGATATTTTTATTAACCATAATTTGACACTATTGTATATTTTATTACTTTTTTAAATAAATTTTTTGATCAATTAGTTTTTTTCTATTTTCTATTAAAAAAAATTTGCACCTAAAAATGTAATAAATCTTTAAGAAACAACAATTATACTATTGATGTAATTTTTTATAAAATCTAATTTATTTATTTTGTTAAAAATATATAAAATAGAGTGTATTGAAATTTGTTAGCATGAAAAAATCACTTCTTTCGATAATTTTTTTATTTAAAATGAAATTATTCATAAAATTTATAAAGTAATACGATATAAAATAGTATCAAATTATTCTTAATAAAAAATTATTTTAAATATTAAGTAAAATATTATAAAATTTAGTTTTAACTAATTGCAAGTAAAATTAAATGATAAGTTATTAAATTTCTAACTAAAAAAAATTTTACCTAGAAGAAAAAATATATCTTTAAGAAACAAAAATTATACTATTAATATAAGTTTTTTTTACAAAATTTTAATTTAGTTATTTTATTTTAAAAAAATATATAAAATAAAACATACTTAAAATTGATAGAGTAGAAAGAACCACGATTTTCTTTTAATAATTTAATATTAAAAATTAAGTAATAATAAAATTTCAAAAAAGTAAAAAAATATATAATAGTGTCAAATTATGGTTAGTAAAATTTTAAAAAGATTTATTACTTTTTTAGGTGCAAATATTTTTAAAAAAGATAGAAAAAACTAATTGATCAAAAAACTCATTTAAAAATTAATAAAATATATAATAGAGTTAAATTATGGTTAATAAAAATATCACTTTAAATAGAAGTATCACTTGATTTAATTAAAAAAAATTTAATTTATAAAATATATTAGTTTTTAAAATATGAAAATTTAATATGTAATTATAGAGACAAACAATTTTAAAATTTATGTCAATTATAAATATTTTAATTATAAGTATAAATTAATTAAATTATAAGTTTATTAACTAAATATATAAATATTAATAATTAACTAAAATTATTTATCCTAACAAAATATAAAAATAATTAAAAATTACTTAAAAATATTAAGGATTAAGAAAATAAAAAAAAAATAAAGTATGCGAATTTTTTAGACATATTTAAAAATTATAGGAACTAAATCAGATATTTTATTTTAACACTGTTAGGCTCAAGTTAACGGAAGGACTTAATTCCAAAGAAAATAAAAGTGTAAGGACTTAATTTCAACGAAAATAAAAGTGTGAGGATTCAATGTATAGAAATAAAAGTGTAGGGGGTAAATCTCTAAAAAAATAAAAGTGCAGGGGGGAAAATATGGTTTATTCCTAAAATAAAACTAAACTAATTAAGGCAATTAGAAACAAGAAATGCTAACTGACCCCTTGTAACTCTTACTACTGCTATTGCATCACTTCAAATTTATGTTCATCAGTTCTCTTTATCCATAAAATTACATAACAATGACTTTGAAATTCTCCACCAATTTCTTATCATCTCCCATTAAATAAATATATTTTTTTTGCAATTCCAAGAAACTCTTCTTGCGTTCATCTTCATCATTCTTAAAGTCCTTATCTTGATAGGGTAATGCTATTGCAGAAAGAAAATTGGAGATTTTCTTGATTTCGGGAGAGGTAGGAGTGTAATCGAGTAGAGTTGAGTCGACACACTGCTAAGTTCGAACTCGACTCAGCTCTTATACTCGAAGTTCGAACTTGACTTGAACTCGATCGAGTTTGTTTTTTTGAAGTTCGAGCTCGATTCGATTAAATAATTCTTATACTCAAGCTCAACTCGATTAATTATATAAAATTTTAAAATATATATTAAAATATTTAAGCTCAACTCGAGTTCGAACTCGACTCGATATGTAACTTGACTCGGTTCGATTAGATATTCTTATAATTATATTAAAATAATAAATATGCACAAACTCAATCAAACTCGATCAAGCTTGTGCATCTATCGAGTCAAATATTAATTAAGGAGCTTGAGCTCGACTCGATGATGCCAATGGACGTGTCACTTCAACAAGCACCGCCATTAGTGATGCCCGAAAATGTGTCGAACTAACCAGCAGCCCCGGTAGTACATATAGATGCTACTGAGTTGGCACGTATGATGGTGACGGTGATGTCAGAAAGAGAAAGATATAGAAAACTTGGAGACATTATAGAACATACCAAGAAGTATAGAGCTTACAACTTCCATGGTACCTTGGACCCTGGTCAGGCTGATAAATGGGTCAAAACTATGGAAAAAGCCTTTAATACCCTACAATTAAGTGATGAAGAAAAGGTGGGTAACATGTTTGGTCTAATGTTTAATAAGGCTGATGATTGGTTAACCAAGGTGGGGAACTTGTATGGAAAAGTTTTTGCTTGGCACATATTTAAAGAGGAGTTTAATTGGGAATATTTGACTGAAACTTTCCCAAAGGCAGAAGAGAGCATCTTTTGTCAGTTTGGTGCAAGGATCAATGACTGTCAGGGGGTATACTGACAAGTTTAAAGATCTGTACCAATATGTAAAAGATATATATCCTACAAAAGAGATGAGAAGTGAGAAGTTTAGGGATGGATTAAATATCTCCCTATGAGGTAAACTAAATCTCTATGCTGGCACAACCTTTAGAGGTTGGGTTGAGAAAGCGATGGAGTAAGAAAGATTGGATAAAGAGTTAGAGGAAGCTGAGCAACAAAGGGAGATAAGCAAGCAATTTGGAAATGAAGATAAGAGAATGAAGTTTTCTTCTAGTTCAGAACGAAATGTTAGAAGTGACGGATGTGGAAAACCTCAAGGAAGTCAAGTATCAATTAAACGATCGATGGCACCACCAGGACAAGCAGATATTAGAAAAAGACATGGAACGTCATGGTGTGATGAATGCAAAAGTCATCATACAGTGAATTACAGTAGATGCACAAAAGTGCAGTGTTATCAGTGTAGTGAGATAGGCCACTATGCACTTGACTATCCTGAGAGGATGTTAGAGGAGTAGTTGTTGCTTGAATCAGGTGTTTCACACTCTGTGATGGTAAGTAGACCCCCAAACCCCAATAGAGTGCAAACTAAAGTAGGTATAGATATGAAATCAACATAGAAAAGGCTTGTAAGTTAAGAAGCTAGTGTTGATGGAAGTGCTCAGCAAACTAGAAGGTTTGCAGCTAATGAGCAGGGAAGGAACAAATATGTTTAATGCAATAGCTGTATGGTTAACTTGTAAGATAAACTCCTTAAAGGATGAGATAATCCTAGTAATATAATGTTGGTTATGTTAATTGTAAGTGTGGTTTTGAATTATATGAAGCAAGAAACTGTTTACTTTGATTATGACTGTCAATTTAGCAAAAGTCACTATTGGTATGAAATTGAATGGAAAAGTTTCCACTCAGCCAGTATTCATAGAGGAATATTTAAACTGTTACTAGGATATATATATGTATCCGTTACCTGGGGTCGGATATATATTTTACCTAAGGATGGCTTTAGTGAGAAATGGGCAAGAATGTAATATGACTCGGTATGAGAAAAACTAGTATCGTAAAATAAAAAATAAAAAGTGAATATTTTTTTATGAACTCCAATGTTTGTTCCACAGCTTAGGAGCGTGGTACTGGAAGGTTGTTTGAATACTTGAAATTTAATTTGAAATAGCAAATGTTTGAGTTATATATAAAATGTTATCCCTAGTGATATGACAAAAGGGTAATGCTAAGTATTTATTTAGCATACAATAGTGTGTGTAAATATTTTCTTAGCAATATTGTTGAAGGTTTAATTTTTTATGCTTGTAATTTCATTGTTTTGGTTCCGAAGTTATATTAATCATAATGTTATAAGTTGAATTCTATGAAGTGTAATCGTGATCTTGAGGTTTAGTATTTAAGAACTCATTTATCATAAGATATAAAGGTTAATTTACCGATAGTCGCTACTGGTAAGAGACATGTATGTGACTAGTATCACAACTAAATGAGAAAATTATTAAATTGAGTTGTGATATAGAGAATTTTGAAGAATAAAGTCATGGTTGAGATGTTTAGTGAAGAAAAAGATTATTAGTAAATAACATAATAGGTTTTCCTGAATTTCGAGGATGAAATTCTTGTTAGAGGGGAAGAATTGTAACATCCGTGTCCTCGAAGGATATTTAAGTGTAATTAAAAAATAATTAAGATTTTATTTTCTTGTGATAAATGGATGAGTTATGAGCTAATTATTATTTTGTAAGAAATTTTATTTTAAAGAATTAGTGAGTAATAAAATGAAAAATAGAAAATTTGATTAAAATGGGAAGGAAATGAGGACTAAAGTGAAAAGAAATTGAATTAGGCTTTCTTTTAGTTTTTGGTTTAAAGCAAATTTATATATAAAAGTTGAATTCTTGATGTTTGTCTTTAGATCTAGAGTTATCTAAGTAGTTTTAAGCATGTATGATTATGTTTTGAAGTTATATGCATGATATCTGTACTTTGGGTGAAGTTAAATTGAGTTTTGGACTAATATTTTTATAAATTTCCATCTGAATTATGTGTTCTAGAAGTGAAGAGGCATATGCTTAATCGAACAGGCATACATCTGCTCATTAGGAAGGTGGGCACCTCTGCATAGAGGCTGGCGCCCCTACACAGAGGCTGGCACCTTTGTACAGAGGCACATGCCTCTGTGGATGAGGCATGCACCTCTATGGCTGAGGTGTGCACCTATGTATAGAGGCACACACCTCTGTGATTGAGACATACATCTCTGTACTTTATTTTGTGACCGTTTAGTTAAAACTTAAAGTTTAGATAGTTGAAATGCGCTGTGGGGATTAAGGATGATCTAACTTTCAGCATTGGTTGAGTTACGGGGCCCATAACATATCAAATCGAAGCTGACTTAGAGATCGATAAGGCTTTCATTAGGGGAACCCGATGAACCCCATTTTGATGTCAAAATACAATCATTTAGGCCTCTATTTGAGTCCTCAAAGTTTTAGTTATGTTTATAGTCTTAAGTGTGTATGGCATTAAGAGTTAGAGATTTCATGTAGAAGATATGGCAGATTTGTGTAGTTGTGTATAGTATAAGCCTAAAGGCCGAATACACATCTTACCATATAGGTGTACATAATCTTATTCCTTTTTAGTAAGGACTTATTAACTTAAGAAGCAAAGTAATGAATTATAAGAATTTCAAAGTCTCCGAGTAGAGACTAAATTATATTAATTAGTAATGAGGCTAGGAAGATATTGAAATAAGGGAATGATAATTAAATTAAAGTAACTAGTATATTCAAGTGAAACTAAGCTTTCAATCCTAAAGAAAGGAATGATGAGATGTTAAGTAATTATATATATATATATATTCAACCTTATTCCTTTCTGGTAAAGATAGGTCAAATTTAGAGATAGAGAGTTAAGTGGAAGCATTATAATATTTAATAGGGAAGATGTTCAAGTATCTAATATATAGACTAAAGACTGAAATACTCCAGCGAAATCTAATATAACAAAAATATAGAAGTTTAAAAATGATGTTTTATAAGAAAGGCACAAAGAAATACAAGTGAGGCTAGGATACTCGAGAACTCCTAAAAGAAAGTGTTGTAGTTTTAATTGAATATGACCCTAAGAATTAGAGATTTCCTATCTGGAACATGGAAGGTTTGTAGATGTGTACATTCGATGCCGGGGGCCGAATACATATAATATTATACAGAGATAAATCTATGTTTAGAAAATAATTGGTAAATATGTGTAGCCGTTGCCTGTGGCCGGATACACATATTGCCATATAGAAATATAGTTAAGTAGCATACATGCTAATTTATAATTGAAGTTAATTAATGTGTATAGTCGATGCTTGGGGTCAGATGCACATGTTACTATAATGTGAGTGGGTATATTTGCATAGCTGACCCGAGGCCGGATGCACATAGACTTCATAAGATTAAGTTAGTGGATGTGTATAGTTATTGCCAAGGGCCGGATACACCGTGTATAGTCGTTGCCAAGGGCTAGGTACATGGATGCATAGCCATTGCCAGGGGTCGGGTGCATAATTTGCCATGAAGATGTAAGATTACATCTGAGATATATGTATAGCTATTGCCTGGGGCCAGCTACATATGTCATATCGGATTGACCTTTGAGTTATTCTAGGCTTAAGTGCTAATCACACTTAAGTAGTGTTACCATGAGTATTGAATATGAATAAATACTTGCAAGATAGTATAGTGTTGAATGATATTACATTTGAGATCATGTGTATATGTATGAAGTACTCCTAGATAATAATTTTCAATGGATAGTGTATGTGGATGATGATCTTGTTGTTAGTATGTTTAAGTATATTATCGAAGAATGTATGATAAAGTGTTGATTTGTTTCATTTACTGATTTGTCTTTTAATACATTGCTTGAATTAGAAAGGAATTATTTTATGTTTGAATTTCTAATTATATGGGAGAAAAGTTAGTTAGTGATACTATATAGATATTAATGTAGCATATTTATTTAATATTGATAGCTATTGAATCTCCATTATTTCATGTAATAAATATCCATAAAAGGGCATTTTATGAAAATTTCAAACGAGTGATTTATGTGGTCATTTTTGAATATGAGAATTATTTGAATGTGAATAAAATATTTGAAGTTCATTGGTTTTTATTGTTAAAATTACTGAAAGTTGAATTTAAAGATTTTCTTATGATAAAGTTTCAAAATAACATTTTATCTACTCATTGGGTGATTTCCTTATGAAATTACTCACACTCGTTTATTTTTAATATTTTTAGTATAGATGTTTGATATCTGCTTAGCTAGTAGCTGAGAGATGACAGTGCAGTGGACGACGCATGAAATAAAAGATGAATAAGATGAAAATTTCTAAAAGTATTTGAGAATGACATTAGAATTTGCTATGTAATATTATATTAATAACAAATTGTATAAAGAGATATATTTATGGTATAGTGGCACTAAAGTTTATAATAATATTTTGTATATAAAGAGTATATGTGGAGATACTTTAGTGAGCCAATTGCCGTTGAATAAATTTTTTAAGTAAATGGTTTATCCCCAATTAAGTTTAGTATTTACTTCTTGTGATATTATTGTTAAGAGATTCTTTCTGATTCTAGTAGTAATACCTTTATTATCGTTAATTCATTTGTTATGTGTATTAATGGAGTTAATGGTAGTGAGGGCGTTACATACAACCACACAATTTTTCAGTAAGATTTTAGTTTTTTTGTTATTAAAAAAATTATATATACTTAATTTAATTATATATTTTCAATTGTAACAATCTTATTCATGATTTTTTTTAAAAAAAGTTTACAATTCAACACACCGGTTGTTTTTTAAGTAATTGAATGTTGTTGTATCAACCGAAAATGCATATACTTTACCATGTCAGACTTCACTCTAACTAAAAATTAAAATGCAATATTTTGATTTTTTAAAAAGTAGCATTTTTAAAATTAGGGCTTCTATTTTATTAGATAAGGTGGGGGTAATTTCTCAAAAGATAGTATTTTTTAAGTTTCAGAATACTGCATTTTGATTTTGAATTAGAGTGTTATATGATGTGGTAAAATATATGCATTTTAAGTTGACACGTCATCTTCCAATTTCTAGAAAAATAATATGTGCATTGAATTGCAAAACTTAAAAAAGTTTATGTATCAAAATTGTCAAAATTGAAAGCTATATATAATTAAATTTGGAAAAAAAAAATCAATGTATATGCAAATTTTTTTTTAAAACCCCTTTTTGGTTAATTTTTTTGGCCCAAGAGAGATTGATGGTGTTAGTTTTTTTTGTTAATTTTATTCTTCTTAATCATATTTTACTTAATTAATGATATTTTATTTTTCGTTTGCTATTATATTTAATGTTATTTATTATTTTAATATTTTTTAAAATATAAATAATTAAAACAAATATAGAAATATAAAAGACTTTTCCATTCCAACGCGGAGGCAGTAGTTTAGTAAATACGATAGTAATAATATTTTAAATTTTATTATAAATAAAAATCTAAAAATATATGTTTATAATTAGTTAAAGTAATTTAGGTACTTTTGTATTAAGGTAATAAGTAGGCTACTCAACTTTCCGCCGAATTAATTTACATAAACAAATAATAATTGTGAGTACAAATAACAATTATAAGTATCACTACAACTCGGTATCTTTTTATAATTTTATTCAAAATATTATTAAAATTGATGGATGTCGCAAATAAAGTTTCTTACAATAATGCCCCTCATGATACAGGGGGGATTCAAATTTTTTTTTTTGGGTGAAAAATGTAAAAGTGTCACGGGTTGCAACGCTGTGTCGCAACTCGCGATACTAAACGTTTTCCATATTATTAGTACTAGGGCTGAGATTTGTTAAAAACCGTACCGGAACCGAACCGAAACCGTACCGAAAATCGTACTGAACCGAAAACTGAATATAGTACCGGATATTTTATAAATAAATAATATATAGACATTAATATTTTTTATTGAACTATATATATATATATATATATATATATATATATATATATATATATATATATATTATTAAAAAAATTAAAATTATTAATTTCATTATTATTGCTTTTATAATAAATATTTAAATTACTTAAAATAAAATATTATTCACAACTAATTCTGTAACATCCATGTCCTTGAACCGGATTAATTAAAGTTAATGATAATTAAGAATTATTTGATTATATTAAATTAATGTTGATTTGGAGTTAATTGTTATTATTTCGGGTGAAAGATTAAGAAGTTGATTTTCATATATTAAATTGATGAGAATTAGAGTTGATATTTATTTTATTGACAAGGAAGTAAATAATGTGTACATAAGAAATAAGGTTGATTATGTTAAATAGAATGTGAGAAGGATGCAATTGAAAAGAAAAGTAAGGATGAAAATGAATGAATTAAAGATGGAAGGGTTAAAGAATAAGGAAAGGAAAGATGAAGGATTGAAGTGGAGAGGAGTAAGTGGACTTGTTGGGTCTCTGCAGAAGAAGTATGGCTTGGTACGAGGAAGAAGAAAAAGAAGAGAAAGGAAGAAGAAAAGAGAGAAAAAGGAGAAAGAAGAAGGAAAAGTGCTTTGAAACCCTAGAAGCCGAATTTCAGCAAGGAAACAAGGAAATCTAGCAGGAGAAAGTTGTAAGTGGCTCTTGATTTCATGGATTTCCATTTAAGTTTTGTTTTTAAGAATTAAGTATATAAAGGCTAGGGTTTGATATTTTCTTCCGATCTAGAGTGATCTATGTAGTCTCTGGCATGCTAAATCATGTTTTGAAGTTATATGCATGTTATATTAACTTTTGATGACTTTAAATTGAGTTTTGAACTGAAATTTCTATAAATTTCATTTATGAGTTTGTGTTCCAGTAGTACAGAGGCGTACGCCTGTTCATACAGGTGTACGTCTACCCACAGAGAGGCTGGGTGCCCCTGTACAGAGGCTAGCGCCTCTGTGGATGAGGCATGCACCTCTGCACAGAGGCACACGCCTTTGTAGGAGAGACATGCGCCTCTGCACAGAGGCATACACCTCTATGGATGAGGCATGCGCCTCTGTGGATAAGGCATGTGCCTCTGCACAGAGGCACACACCTGTGTGACCCAGACGGACGCTCATGCGTCCTGTTTCGCAACCCATTTGGCTGAAATCTTCAAATCTTCAATCAGTATCTTAAGTTAAACATTTGAATAATGTACTAGAACATAAAAATGGTTGAAAAATAACTCCTAATGAGGAATTGACCTAATATTTGTAAGTCTCAGACAAAGAGACTAAATTGTGTTTGGAAAAGAAACCCAAGTTAAAATCTTTGTGAATGCTTGTGAATGAACATTAAAAGCTACAATCATACCCTTATTAATGATAAGAACATTATATAAAGAGTATATATATATGATATGTACGGGTTGGTATTATATGTATATATGAGAGGAGCTGGCCACTCGATTGATAACTGTCTTTGGGACAGTGCAGGGATTCAGAAGTGCCTTTGGGGCGAATCCTTATAGTTTTTACCGTATGCATACGAGGTATTATGATTGATCTGGTGAAAGATCATGTGAACCGGCCAGTGTGGGCCGTGAGAAAAAGAATTGAGATAATTATGAGAAAGAGAGATTGATTTTGTATATTGTTATCAATTCTTGGAGGAGTTGGGGAATATATGTATATGTATGTATTCTCATAACAATAATGGTATATGTTAACCATTGAGACAATGTGATGTGTACTATTAATGATTTATGCCCAATAAGGAATGAAACTCTCATTATTGAATAATTGAATGGAACAACTATTAAAGAAATCAAAGCATGATTTTGTTGTTTTAGTTATTCTTTTATAAGAATGTTGTATTATTTATGAAATAAGGGATTATGACCTTAAATTATTTTAAATGGTTTAAAGTAGAATTTACGTTGAGATAAAGATTTAATGTGAATGCTTATTTGCATTATTTATGGAAATCCTTATTTAATTTTGTTTGCAATGGAAGTCCTTTATCAAATGGTTTATGGAAATAAGGTGTTATGTCTTTAAAAGGGTTTCATGAAAATTATATTCATTTAAGTGTGTTAAATAACTTTGAGATTTATCGTTGGGAAAATGGTTCCAAGTTGTTTTGGTTTAATGATTTGCATTAAAAGATATTTTAGCTGCTCACTAGGTAATTTCTTGTGAAATTACTCACCACTGTTTTTAAAAATAATTTTCCCAGATTAAGATTGTAGTTAATGCTGGAGGAAAAAATGGCAGTTTATTGGGCCACTATGGTATACGGGATTTTTGAGGCGGAGACCCTTGTGCGATATATAGTGCACCATGATACCGCCGTCGAGCTAGTGTTTCGCATTATGGTTCAGCCCATAGGGACGGAGGTCAGTCCGTCTACTGTCTGTGAGGAGCATTTGGATGGCATCTGTGCGACTTTTCGTGTCCTTTACACCACCTCCACCGGCGTAGTGGTCACCCTCTCCTAGGTTTGATGCGGATTTGACATCTGCATATTTTTGGTCTTTTTGGGCTTTTTGTTATAGGCCATAGACACCCATGTGCTTGTTATTGTAATATCTTTGAGCCATAGGGGTAGAGAGGTTGTGAGAGTGTGGTGAGGGCTAGAGCTTACAGTTTACCACCACCATCATCATATTTTTGCTGATTTGGTCGGCCAGAGTTCCGACTACTTGAGAGAGAGATGCTACGTTCATAGATACCTTGTATTAGGTCATATTTTTATTAGCATTTGGTACTCTCACCTCGGTACATGTGATGTATATTCCCATCTACTGATGATGGTCATGTTGTATTAATAATGTTATTATTATTACTATATTTATGAGTTATTGTTATGATATTAAAAGTGTCCTTGCCTTCCATTTATATTTAGAGTATTTGATGTATGGAAAGTATGACAGGTAATTGTACTATTATGATTGGGTATTGACTTATGCAGAAATAAAAATATTGTATAATTATCCACCAATATGTAATAGTAGTTTTACAAGAATGAATGGTGTTCTTTTATAGAAATGTTTCTATGAGGTTAGTATCATTTAATGGTTAAGATTCTACAATTAAGAAAGTGGAAAAAAAAAATAGTTGTTAAGAGATTCTTTCTGATTGTGTAAGTAACACCTTTATTATCATTAATTCCTTAATTATGTATATTAATAGAGTTAATGGTAGTGAGGGCGTGACAAATTCAATATTAAAATAAAAAATAAATTATTAAATATAATAAAAATTTATATATTTATAATAGAATTATATATTTTTAATAATAGTCTTGTTAATAGAAATATACAAATAGTATTATTATTTATTAATGAATGTTATAATGTAAATTCACATTCACAATTAGTATGAATTGCATGAGTATGCAATTCATACTTTTAATGCATATTAGTATGAATTGCATAATTATGTAAAGTTATAATGTATATTTAGTATGAATTGCATAAATTACATACTTTTAATGTATATAGGTAAATATAATTAAAAAACTATTAATTGCAATATAAAGTTATATATTTTTAGGTATAATATAAAATAATATTAACATGAAAAATTAATGTCAAGTAAATATAATAGAAAACTATGTACATAGTCGTAGTATACAATACTACTATTAAGTTTAATATCAAGTAATGAAACTATTAAAGTTAAATAATTTAGCATGCATTAATATCAATATTAAGAACTTACATAAATTTAGTGTAATCTAGATAATTTAATATTATCAAAACACAATGAAACTATATGTACATAGTTTTAGTAATTAGTATATATAATACT
>CATIWO010218786.1:0-13050 GCA_949673435.1 Macaranga tanarius
AAGTCATCTTAATTATGAAATAAATTTTTAAGAAAAAGATAGTTAACAATTAATTTTTAATGCTCAACAATGATAGAGGAAGCAAGTCTCATAGTATAAGCAATAATTTTAACAAATTATCTCAATCTATTAATAATAAAATTAAGAATATAAAGTCAATGTGCTAACCAAGCTATCTAGCCAAAATATTCATTTTCGAAACTTAGGATTTCAAAAAACACAAGTAGCCATTCGGATAAGAATCAAGCACACGCATAAACTAACATTTCTTATGGTATTTTTAGATATATTTTTTCACTAGTGGGTGCATTTTATGCTTCATCCCACTAGTTTTTTTTTTATTTTTTCTATTTTTTAGTAGTGGATGCATTTTATGCTCCATCCCACTAATTTTATTTTCTCTTTTTTTTAATACTTGTAATATCACACATTCTTTCCGAATGAATGTAATTAAGGAGCATACTCACTTACACACAACTTACTTGAAATGCATCACATCAACAAGCATCAATTTTCTATAATTTTTTTATTTTCACTTTTTTTTTCGTGTCCTCATCCATTATTGAAATTCGAGTCTTTCGTATTATGGCTATAGTTTCCCTTAAACTACCTAAGTCCTAAGAAATTTAAGCTTAAATCCTTAACATCTTAACCTTAAGCATAGTTAGAAAGTGGACTAAATATTCTCTAGATTTTAAAAGTGATAAAAAGAGATAACTAGAAAAACTTAAAGAGTATACTACATGAAACTTAAGAATTCTACCAATTGAGCATAAAAAAATTAAAAAATTAACATGGCATAAAAGTAAAACTTCAATCAAAATTAAAATGAACTAGAAAAGAAGCTACTAATTAATGTGGAGAAGATAAATTAATACAAAATAAAGCATAGACATATATGCATAACAACCTAAACATAAACAAATGACAATATGCAACATGCATAAAAATGAATAAAACATGAACAAAATAAAACATAAACACTAACATACATAATAACTACTATTAACTATCCCTTACTACTAGTATCTCCTTCCCCCACACTTAAAAGATACATTGTCCTCAATGTGAAACATATAAAAAAGTAGGAAAAAGAAAAAACTCCCTCAATTCTTCGAAGGAGATGGTGGTGGAGACCCAATGGTATGATCGTAACGTATAAAGTATTATTGCATCTTGTACTCCATTCTCCATTGGCGACGATCGAGTTGGCAATTAAAAGCCACCATGCCACTTAATTAGCATTGCATCTTCCTTTAATTTTCCAACACTTACTTCCAAATGGGCAATTCTTAACTAGAAGAACCATTAGCACCTCCTTGCATAGGGTAGGAAGGAAAAGGTGCATCATTTTGGGGTACATCTTTATGTTGCTCTTCATCTCCTACATTTGGCACCTCCTCATGAACATCATCTCCAAAATGTGCTACTTGAACATGCTCCTTATCACCTTAGTCACCCGTAACATATGGATGGGGAATCTCCTTCCAACAAGACCTTGTGTGTGCCGGGATGAAATGGAAAGAAGCATCTATAACTTCACCTCTCATAAAGGCTTGCTCAGTAAAATAGGAACACTCAACAACACGGTCAAGATCATCAAAATTAATATTAAGAGTTTTTGCAATTATGGTAATGACATGACCATGAGTTAAAGGTAGCACATGTCAAGAGTTGATTGAAAATCCAATATGTCCAATATACTTATTTCTTATTATGAATGCATCATATTAAAAATATTTCTTGAGCCGAAACTCTATTAAATTTGAACTTGTGAAACATAATACAACAAAGTACCTTATGCAAAAGCCAAAACTTCAAATCTTTGATAAACATGGCCTTCCCCTTCTTTGGGTGAAATGGAGGTGGTAAAGCAGTCAAGAATGTCCAAAACTTATCAACATCAAAATATTTGGGCATGTTACATATCCCATCCTTTTTAAAGTCAAAAACTCTTTGCATGAAAGAATAGCTTAATTGGTGATTCTTGCCTAACAACCTAAACTTAAGGATATGTGAATCATTAGGATTGACTTCTAAGGAGGTGTAAAATTCAGTAATCAATTTAACAAATGTGGATTCATGCATAGATACAAACTTATTAAGGCCACAATTAGTCAATAATTGAGTAAATGAGTCATGCATACTAATATTTTAAAGCAAAGAGTTAGGAATATACTTGTAAGAAATAATATCTCTATACTTTAAAGTAGTAAATCTATCACCTTCACTATGAGAAAGTATAGGGAACTTAGCTTTGTATGTGAGTGATAAATTCTCCTCTTGAGGTTGCTCATCCTCATCTTGATCGTCCCTCCTTAGCCTTGAAGATGAAGAACCCTTAGTCTTACCCATTTTAAATGAAGAAAATAAAGTGAAAAAGAAAAGAAAAGGAAAAGGGGAAGAGGGTGGTTCGACTATAGAGGAAGAAAAGAGTGAGTGAGTGTTAGAGAAGAAGAAGAAAAACTTAGAATAAATAATTACATGAAAAGAGCAAAGCGTGGTATAGAGAAAATGAAAGAAAAACAAAAGTGGAAAGAATGAGTGAATTTTAAAACGTTGATGATGTTTAAATAGAAGAAGAAAAGATGAAAAAGAGAAGAGTAGAGAATATAATATTAGTAGGCAATGTAGTTATAAATAGGAAAGGACAAAAGGCATGAATAAAAAATTAAAAAGTTATGTCCTTATTGAGAAAGGACATGACTTTTCAAAATGTGATTCAAAATAGGAGTAGGAGTTATATGCAAAAAGACAAAAAGAAATAGAGAAAAAGTAGTAAAAATAAATAAGAAAAAATTACAAAGAAAGGAAAACAAGAAAATTAAAGAAAAGCAAAAATGTGAAGAAAGGGAAGGCATGCACGCCGAGTCTCTATCACGAGTCGGCATGCAGTGCTCGCGAGAAAGCCAAGTGGATGGGTTGAGGCGGCACGCATGTGCCGACTCGGCACAGAGCTAAGGCAAAAATAAAATAAAATTTTTTTTAGATGAATATATATATATATTAAAATACTATAAAAATAAAAAAAAATAATTAATTAAAAGAAAAACAATATGTATGTGTATACTTAAAGGAAAAAGATATAAACTAAAATAAAATAAACAAATAATAATAACAAAATATAAAATAAATACCTCGCTAAATTTAATAGTCTATAGTTTGACTATACCTTTGAGTACTCAAGGTGTAGAGAGAGAGATTGATTCCTTTGGATCAATTGTCTCATCAATCAAATAAGGCTTGAGATGATGGCCATTTACTTTGAAGATTTCTCCCTTGTCATTAGCAATTTCAATTACTCCATAAGGATGAATCTTTACAACTTTGAAAGCACCTAATCATCTTGACTTCAATTTACCGGAAAATAACTTCAATCTAGAGTTATAAAGTAGAACAAGGTCTCCCATATGAAACTCCTTCTTTATTATATGCTTATCATGCCATAATTTAGTATAATCCTTATACAACTTCACATTCTCATAAACATTCATTCTTAGCTCCTCCAATTCATTGAGTTGAAGTAGCCTTTTCATTTCTGCTTTCTACAAATCAAAGTTCAAAGCCCTTGTTGCCCAATATGCCTTATGCTCAAGTTCCATGGGCAAGTGACAAAACTTTCCATAAATCAATTGATAAGGAGTAAGGCCAATAGGTATTTTAAAGGTTGTCCTATATGCCCACAAGGCATCATCTAACTTCAATGCCCAATCTTTCCTTAAAAAAGAAATTATTTTTTCTAGAATCTATTTGATCTCTTTATTACTCACCTCTACTTGCCCACTTGTTTATGGGTGATATGGAGTAGCAACCTTGTGTGTTACCCTATACTTCTTTAAAAGAACTTCAATTATATGATTATAAAAATGCGAACCACCATCACTAATTAATGCTCTAGGAGTGCCAAACCTTGGAAAATTAATTTTCTTACGCATCTTCTTTACAACCTTTGCATCATTAGTAATAGTAGCTATTGCTTCTACCCACTTTGAGACATAATCAACAATGACCAATATATACTTGTAGCCCAAAAGAACTAGGAAAGGGACCCATGAAGTCAATGCCCTAAACATCAAAAATCTCTACTTCAAGAATTCCTTTCAAAGGCATCTCATGTTTCATAGATAAATTACCCATTCTTTGGTATCTATCACATTTAAGCACAAAATCTCTAGTATCCTTAAATAAAGTAGGCCACCAAAAACTAGATTGAAGTACCTTAGAAGTTGTTTTTGATGCACCAAAGTATCTGCCTGGATCCAAGGAATGACAATATCTCAAAACATCTTGAACTTCATATTGAGGAATACACCTTCTAATCAACTAGTCTCCACATCTCTTGTAAAGCGATGGTTCTTCCCAATAGTAGAACTTACTATCATACAAAAATTTCTTCTTTTGCCTATAATCAAGCCCATAAAGAAGAACACCACTCACAAGGTAGTTTGCAAAATCCGCAAACCATAAAAGTTCCTTAAATACCAAAGTAAGAAGATGTTCACCATGAAATGACTCATTGATCGGCACACTATCATCATTCTTGTGCAATCCCTCTTGATCTAACCTTGATAAATGATTCACAATGAGGTTCTAACTTCCTTTCTTATCCCTCACTTCCTAATCAAACTATTGAAGCATTAGAATCCACCTTAAGAGCCCAGTTTTGCATCTTTCTTACTTAGAAGATACTTAAAGGCAGCATGGTTGGAATACACAATGACCTTTTGCCCTACAAAAGATGCTCTAAACTTGTCAAATGCATAAATAATAGCAAGCAACTCTTTTTCCATGGTGGTATAATTAATTTGAGCATCATCAAGGAGTTTGCTAGTATAATAAATCACATAAAGTTTGCCTTCTTTTCTTTGCCCCAAAACAGCCCCAATTGCAAAGTTACTTGCATCACACATAATCTCAAATAGTTGCTCCTAATTAGGTAGTTGCAAAATCAGTGCTGATGTAAGAGCCTTTTTCAAGGTCCAAAATGCATCCATACATGCATCATCAAACTCAAAAATAGCCTCCTTAGTAAGTAGTTTGCATAATGGCTTTGCTATCTTAGAAAAGTCTTAGATAAATCTTCTATAGAAACCTGCATGTCTAAGAAAGCTCTTTATATCCTTAATACACTTTGGAGGTGGCAAATTAGTAATGACTTCAATCTTTGCTCTATCAACTTCAATATCTCTTTGTGAGACCAAATGCCCAAGAATAATCCTTTTTTATGCTATGAAGTGGCACTTCTCCCAATTAAGCACTAGTCCATGCTTCTTGCACCTATCAAGAAGCGTAGAAAGATTTTTTAGACAATTGGCAAAGTTAGATCCATAAACACTAAAGTCATCCATAAATACCTCAACACAATTGATGAGTGTGAAAAACACATATTTTAAGCACTCTATTTTATTGCATCTTAGGCTTAGTAGTTGCATTAGTTAGTTAGTTTTTAGTTAATTTAGTTAGTTTAGTTATTTTGTCTTAATTAGTAGGATTTATTTGTTTTTAGATAATTTCTTTTATGTTTTATTTTGTAGGATGCATGTGGATGAAGATTGGATCAATCCTTGAAGTTTGGATAAGCCAAAGACTCAAGATAAAGCCTTATCTACGTTGGGGATGAGTGTGGCCGTGTTTGGCCTTGTTTTAAAGTAATGTTTGGCCAT
The DNA here is from genome assembly GCA_949673435.1 of Macaranga tanarius. Classification (NCBI taxonomy): domain Eukaryota; kingdom Viridiplantae; phylum Streptophyta; class Magnoliopsida; order Malpighiales; family Euphorbiaceae; genus Macaranga; species Macaranga tanarius. Next base: position 5,664 of record CATIWO010218786.1, read on the forward strand.
GCCAAAATCGAGCACGGCCGTGCCACTCTCAAAGCTCAGCAAATTGATGTGTCTTGCGCACCCATGCCATTTTCTTGTGCACCCATTCCAGCTTTGTGTGACAGCCCACGAAGTGATAATTTTCAGCTGAAATTTAGATATATAAGAACTTATCTCTTATCTTTTAATTAGATAGAGTTTGAGAGGGGTTAGATTACCTTTCTCACTAGGTCTTTAGGTCTATAAATAGGACTATTTCATGTTCGTTTAAGGGTTATTCTTATTTTTGGGTTATTCCCATTTTTCTTTAGAATACATTCTTATTAGTTTAATTCATAGTAGAGGTGATATTTGGCTTGAAGTTAGAAGAGCAAGGCTTCCTTACTCCATTGGAAGAGAGGTTTTTCTTGTATCATTCTTTTATTTAATTATTATAATGTTCAGAATGATTTTCATTTCTTGTTTGTTTTCTTTTCTCTTTAACATGAGTAGCTAGATCTTTTTTAGGGTTCTTATTCTGAATTGACCATGTGCTTATTATGATAATTGTTAGGCTGTTAGTTTTAATTCATTGATTATTATTGTGCTTAATGTCATTTTAGGTCTGGCCAACCTAAGATTGAATTGATACTATAGGCTTAATCGAGAGATAGGTTCTGTAGGAAATGGCAATGACCTATTGATTGCTTAGTTAGTTGAAAGACAATTAAGTGAATCAATATTAATTAAAGGTTATGTTTAAAATTAGAATTAAAAGGCATTAGGTTGGTGAGAGCCGGTTAACTTAATGTTGATTAATCTCTAATTAATTATAGGTTTATCTGAGAGGAAAATCTATAGTTCTTAAGATCCCTTCAAAATGAATTAAAACTAGTATAGACCTAGTTGTGTAATCAATTCTTTGAAATGGTCAATTAAGAATAAGGAACCCTAGCTTTCAAAATTGCAATTGAATTTGTGTTTTTACCTTTCTTAATTTAGTTTCATTTCTTTGAATTTCCAAACTCTATTTCGTTGTCTAAACAATCAAACATTGTGAGTATTGTAGTATTCAACCTATAATCCCTGTGGGATGATATTTTTATTTACTTCTTGATACGATTCTGTACGCTTGCGGATTTGTGCTCATCAGCTATATTTCTCACATTTTCAATATCAATCAAATGGCCATTTAGTGAGACTATCCGTCCGGCTCAGTCTCACTTCACACATATCATTTTTGGGTAGCTATACGCCCGGTTCAGCTTGCTCATCTCACATATTCAGTAGAGACTATCCATCCGACTCAGCCCCACTATCTCACATATCATTTAATCCCATAACCCAATTTACTTTAGTTTAGTATATTGATATAGGGAGATTTGTACATGGTGTTTTCTTCTCTATTCTTGTACGTATTCTTTTTTTTTGACGTTGTTTTTTCAATTCTATTAACAGGAGTAATTTCTCCTGTATATTTGGAGGCAACTGCCTCTTGGCAGTTATTTGCCCTTTTTTTTAATTTAATGAATTAGGTCGTGTCAACCCATCATGAGCGACCCGTATCCAAATCCTAAAATAATTGTAAAAAGAAACCCTAATTTGATGTCTCAAAAGAGCAATTGTGATAGATAATTTTTTTTTTGAAAATTTAAACTAGTTATGAAACTTATATTATCATCTTAACATGTTTCTTATTGACATTTGGATTGTTGTGACATATCTGCATCAACAATAAAATACCAATAGGTTTTTATTGAACTAAGCTGCGAGAGATTCTATAATTTAAAAGAAAAAATATCGATGGATTAAGAATAAAAAAATAATGACCTAATAATATTATTTTGTTTAGTGTTGCTATAATCGAACTAATCGAACTAATCATAAGGAAGAGAGCTGTGATTCTAATTCTGTAGGAAAAGCAAATGAACTATACGAGATAAAAGAATTGCTTGCTCCTCATATTTATTACCAACGCATGATTTCGAGCCCTGTGCTTAATGCAAGTACTCTTCTTCTATCCCTCGAGCCTCCCAATTCATCCGGTTCTACTTTGTGGCAATCTTTCGAGCATGAGAGGGTCTCTGCCGTACTGTTATTTAAGTATTAAAGATTGGACTGGATTGAGAAATTCAGAGATTTTTTTTTTCTAATTGAAAGAGAAAAAGAAAGAGAAAGGAAGAGCAAAGAAAAAGAAAAAGGAATCTTTTTCTTTGTTTTAGGTTTTTGATACAATTTTAGTATAAAGATATTAAAAAATTAATAAAAAAATCTTAATTAAGTGGTAAAGAATTAACTGTAATTTTTCTTTTATTAATAATTACGGACTTTCTATAATAATAATTAGAAAATTAGTTTTCCATTGTTAAATGTATTTTTTTTTTAGAAAAAATTGGCGAGGGTATTTTAAATCTCACGCTAAAAGTATAAAATATGTAATTTTAACAAAATAATTTACATACTCTTGTTAAATCTTTATCACTAAAAACCAATATTTTTGTAGTGCATATGACTTCACCTTTTTTTTTTTTTGATTTTATTTTGTTTTTATTATTTTTTATCTCCTTTTGTATCCTTATTTGTTTAACTTTTATTTTTATCTCCTCATCCTATTAAGTTTAGGGTTAGCTTTAGGTTTTTTATTTTTATATAAACATCGTTTTTACGTTAAATAAATGGGAAGGCAGAGAAAAATATACATAGAGAAAAGAAAAATAAACACTTTTAACTTGTTTTTTTTTATTAACTGGATTTTTCTCTACACTCTTTTTCTTCTTCTTTTTCTATTTTTAACTTTATTTTGATTTCAATTTTCTTTTTAGTTTTCTTTTTAAAAAAGAATAGGTTGAGAAACTATTAATTAAAATTGGTAGACATAGGGTTCTTCTTAAAATTTTTGGGTTTTTCCGAAAATTAATTTTTTTAAAAAAAAGAGAGAGTTTTCTATGCTTTTTGGAGTAATTTAGCAGTTCAAATCAATTTTTACCACACAACGGCTATTTTCAGAGAAACTATTATATCTCCAAAGTACATCTGAGGGTAAATATTTTCTTTTAGTTATTTTGTTATTTTTTATTTGTTTTGTTTGTTTTATCGGGTTTTATTATTATTTTATGTGATTTGTTTTTTAAAATTTTGTTCTTAAATTATTTTTATTTAAAATCAATAACATATGTGATTGTAATCTATTCATTTACACTAATTGTGTTAATTTTCAGTATAATTTGTTATTTGCTTGACAATTAATAATATATTAAATATAAAGTTTTTTTAAAAGAAAAAATCATTTGGTTTTTTAAAGCTCCTGTTGCAATAGATGTTATTGCCATTACGGGCTGTTCAATTGGTTGGTTCAGTCGGTTTTGAGATTTTTTTGACTGAACTGAATTAATTTAAAATCGAATCAAATTGAACCAACCTCAAAATCGTACTGAACTGAAATTTGTAAAAATATTAATTATTTTTTATGTTCATATTAAATTATTATATATTTTTTAAAAAAATTTGAAAATATAAAAATTAAAAATTCAGTTAGTTCAGTTAATTCGGTTAATTAAAATTTTCAAATATAAAACCGAATCGAACTGAACTAAATTAAATTTTGTTTCGATATTAAAAAATTGAAAATACTGAGAAATCAAACCAAACTAAACTGAATTGGATCGAATCGATTTGCGGTTCAGTCAACTCAAAAACTGTGCTTACCCCTAATTACCACCTATTCCATTAGGGCCGGGGTGTACTTTCATTCAGAGCATTCTTTTTTTTTTTTTTTTTTATAAATGTCACTTAAAGGTGTTTGTTGGAATCGGATGCCAAGACACTTGCTCCAATGAGTACCAATAACCCTTTCTTTTTATTTTTAGTTTTTTTTTTTATTTTTTCTCTTCCTTTTTTTAAATATTATTTTCTCCTTTATTTTTTAGTTTCTTTAGTCTTTTCTTGTTTGTTAATTAATTGAGATTACACTAATCAGAGTTTATGTATTTTTTTATTTCTATTTATTTCAATTTCTGTTCTTTATTTTGTTTAACTGATTTAATTTGATTTTGTTTATTAATAAAAATTGAGTTAGTTAGGATTTATGTATTTGTGCCTTTTTTATTTATTTAGTTCATTTATTTTTTTTTAAATTTAATTAATTGAAATTAGGTTATTAGAAAATATGTACATAATAATTTAGATTTTATCAAAGTCAAAATATTGTGCATTTTAACTGATTTTGGTTAATTTTAATTTTAATTTGATTTTCAATTTAACTCTAAATAAATTTTAATTCTAGATTTGGATAATATTAATTTACAATTTGTTAGAGTGTCCATGCATTTTTTTTATGTGCATTTCAATATATTATTTTATTTAATTTTATTATTTATCTTCACTAACCTTTTTAGATTTGTGAAAGATTTTGTAGGATCTAATAATTAAATAAGCTTACTTAATGGGCTCATCTAATAGATTTTTTTTATATAAACATATTTATTTGGAAAATATACACAAATACCCTCCTTTTTAACCTTTATAACTTAAATACCCCAACTTTTAATAAATTACCTCCGTGTCCTTTTTATATTACCCGCATGCCCTTTTTTTTTTTACCTCCGTGTCCTGCTTCAATTCTTGCTCCTTCTTCTCTGTTGGTTATGTGCGGTTTCAGAAATGTTCTCTAAGGCAGCGGTTTTCAACTTGCATTTTGGTGTAACCGTTCTTATCTTCTCCATCTCTTCATTTTTCCTTTTGCTTTCTTATTTTTATTTTATTTTTGAACTTAAATAGTAGAGACTCATTCAACATCTTCTCCTTCTCTAACTGAGAAAGGTAAAAACCCTAAGAAACATCCATTGAAGGGGGAAAAAGTTAGCTTTGATAAAATGACAAAGAAGTCAGTTGCTAAGAAGGTGCGAAAAGTTATTAAGAAGGATGGTGGTTCTGATATTGAACGGAAGAGGGATATTGGTGATTCCAGAAAGAAAAGGGCTTCTGAAGTACATGATTTAGGTGAGGAGAAATCGAAAAAGAGATTGAAACTTGAAGTGGATGAAGGAGCTTCCAAGGTAATTTTAATTTTTTTTTTAGGGTTTCTGTTTCGTTTACTTTTAGTTTCTGAATGTTGTTGCTTTTGATTATTTTATAGGATTGGGAGCCTATTTTGGCTGTTGATGATTATTTTTCGGCCAAGATTGCATGTTGCTTGTCATTTGACGTTATTGCTCAAATTAAGGCTGTGTTAAATGATAATCAATTGGATTTATTTCGAGGTACCTGTTTTGGGTATTTTCTTAATTTGCCAAAATTCTAAGTGCAATGTCAGTTAATACATTGCATTTTGTTGAGAGAGTTGAAACAACCTGATTTATTTTCATGTTGGTTTGATGTGTGTGGTAGGAGATTGAAGTTTGGTTTTGATGAATTTGCTCTTATTTTTGGTCTGAACTGTACAAGAGATTATAGGAGTGTTTTTTCCAAAGAAAACAGTTTGATTAATAAGTATTTTGGTGGAATTAAAAAAATAAACAAGCAATCTATGCAAGAATGTTTTATTTCTAAACGTTGGGATTATGATGCTGATTGTTTGAAGATTACTTTGGTGTATTTCATTGAGTTATTTTTGTTTTCTTCCCCTTTAGATAGATTGGTTAGTCGACGAACTTTTGATGTGGTTGACTGTGGTTTTTATAATGAATATCGTTGGAGTAGAGATATTTTTGATTTTACACTAGAATCTTTGAAGGAAAAATTTAGTGGGAAGGAGAAGAAGCAAGACGGTTTTTTTTATAGGTTGAATGGTTTTCCATAGGCTTTTCAAGTATGGTTTTATGAATGTTGTCCTTATATTATGGATAAAATTTATGAATTCACTGGTGGACAAATTCCTCGTTTGCTCAATTGAAAATCCAGTATTAGTCCTGGATTTAAGATGCTTGTGAGGATTATTTTCACTGAGTCTTCAAAGAATGTAATAATTTTAATTTTAGTTTATTTGTTTGTATTTTTATATTTTTATATTTTTTTATTATTTATTTTTACTGATGTTTTTCAATTGATACTGAAAAATGTTTCTCCTACTGATGAAGAGAAACAAAAGTTACATTTGACTGAACTTTTTGATAAATTTGAGGGAAAGAGTGGTGAAAATTCAGATGATGAAATTGTTAGTTCTGCACCTATTTTGAAGACTGGTGAAGGTTCTTCGAAGAATTTTGATGCAGTTTTTAGTGAGTTGAAGAAAATTTCTGAAAAACAGGATTTTTTTAAGGAGGATTTAAATGCTTTTAAAGCTAATGTTGATAAGAAATTTGATACCGTCTTTGTCTATTTAAGGATGATAATTGACAAACTTGGAATTCATGTCACTGATGATGATAATGATGAGGTATGGTATATTTTTTTGAGTATCATTTATTTATATTGATTTGTGTTAGTTTAGTTTATTAGTTTCTTTTTGGTTTCTTTTTGGTTTCTGATATGCTCTGTATTATTATTTATATTTTTTATTTATATTATTTTAGTTTGTTGGTTTCCTTTTGGTTGCTTTTTGGTTTATTTTTAGTTTCTGATACGCTTTTTGTATGATTATTTTTTTATTTGTATTAGATTAGTTTGTTGATTTCCTTTTGGTTGCTTTTTGGTTTATTTTTAGTTTCTGATACAATTTTTTTTTGTTAAGGATGAAGATATAGGTGCTAATGCGGGAGGGGATGAAAAAAAAGAAATTACAGAAGTTGATGAAGAAGAAGAAGGTGATGAGAAAAAAGATGGTGGTGCAGAAATTGAGGATGATGAAGAAACTATTTTTATTTTTAAGAAAAAGAATAATGATGAAGGAGGTGCTGATGGTGGTTCTGCTTCTAAGATATAAGATAAAGACAAAAAAAATGATGATAGCAGTGGAAAATATGCTGCTGATGGTGTTAAAAAAATGAAGAAATAAAAAATGATGATCCTTCTGCTGCTGTTGAGCCTTCTGTGGAAGCTGCTGAAGAGTATTCTGTGGAAGCTGCTGATGTTACAGATGTGCCTGAAGTGGTATTCTTTAATTGTTTTGTAATTTTATTTTGTTGCTTTTTTATTTACTTTTGGTTTCTGATCTTATTTTTGTTATGTTTTTATTTTTTCTTGTATTATTTTATGTTAGGAGGAGAAGGCAGCTGATAATGTGATTGATCAGTGTTTTGAGGCTACTAAATCTGTTGGGGTTGCGGCTGAGACTGTCAGTGATTCTTGTTTTGTATACGTTCTATTTACTATAGATTTATTTTTGGTTGCTTTATGGTTTATTTTTGGTTTCTGATTTTGTTTGCAATTTATTTTTTTTAATGTTAGGATGAAAAGAACATGGAAGACGCTTCAATTGATGTTGCTAATGTTATCAGCGATGCTGTTGGAGCAATGACTGGTGAACTTGTATGTTTTTCCTTTGTTTTTTTTT
>CATIWO010218817.1:0-11525 GCA_949673435.1 Macaranga tanarius
ATATATAGTCTAATTAATTAAGTTGTTTAGCAATTGCAACATACCAAAAGAAAAAAAACAGGTTAAAAATGAATGTTGAAGTTGAAGTTGAAGTAGAGTTGATTTCTGAAGAGATAATCAGGCCATCCTCTCCTACACCTGACCACCTTCGCCATCTTCAGTTTTGCTTTCTTGATTACCTCCAACTCCCAGTTTGGATGCCTTTTATCCTATTTTACTCTAAACAACCCAACACTCCTACCAACTTACAAAGACGCAACCATTTGAAGAGATCTCTATCAAAGGCTTTAACCATCTTCTACCCATTGGCTGGTCGTCTCAAGAACAAGGCTTATATAGACTGTAACGATGAAGGTGTCCTCTTTGTTGAAGCTCAAGCAAATTGCCGACTCTCAGATTTGCTTTCGAAAGCTGATCCAAACGACAACAACAAGTTCGTCCCTCTTCAAATTGATGATGGCAAAGATTTTGTAGCTTTTTTCCAAGTTACTTTCTTTAAATGTGGTGGAATAGCCGTTTCATTTTCAATGTCGCATAAGCTCGGCGATGCCTCATCAATGGTGACTTTCCTCAATTGTTGGGCTGCCATTGCTCGAGGAGATACTGAATCTGATAACATCAGCATCCCAACTTTTGAGTCAGCCACTCTCTTCCCGACAAAGAAAGTATCTAGAATTTTTGAGCCTATGGGTTGGAATCACAAAGAAACGGTCATGACAAAGAGATTTGTGTTTAATGCTTCCATTATAGCAGCTCTCAGAGCTAAATATATTGAGAAGAACGGCTTTAGAGTGTCAAGAGTGGAGGCTTTAGCTGCTTTTATATGGAGTCGATTCATGGCTACTACACAGGCTAACAAAACTGACAATAAGCTCTACAGGGTGATTCATGCAGTGGATTTGCGGCCAAGAATGGAACCGCCTCTCTCAAATATGCATTTTGGGAACTTCTTGGGGGTAGCCGCTGCCACAGCTAACATGGATGCCAAAGATGATGAATGTTATGGAATTGTGAGTCGAATGAGGGATGCTATAACAAGTGTTAATGCAGAGTATGTGAAGAGGCTACAAAAGAGCGATGGTCCTCAAGTAGAGAACCAAGAAGTGGCCAAAGAGGTAATAAGTTTTAGATTCTCCAGTCTGTGCAAGTTGCCTATGTACGAAACTGATTTTGGTTGGAGAAAGCCTGTGTGGGTAGCTTCGGCTCGCATGGTTTTTAACAATTATGTTTTGTTCCATGATTTTAAAGAAGCAGACGGAGACGGTATAGAAGCATGGATTACCTTGAAAAAAGAAAATATGGGTAGGTTTGAGATTGACAAGGAGCTCCTTTCGCATGTCTCTTCAACTTCAAATAGGACAAATGATCCATTTATATTTCAGACCTTCAAATCTGACTCTCGTAATCGTTCCAGATTATAGACCAGTATGCATGTCCCTACTGTTGGAAATAATTCAAGAGTGCTTCTATACACATTTTGTCAGTTATAAAATTCAGGTTAGCTAACTAAGCTTTTATTGAAAGGGTACCGAGACACGACGGGGGAAATTACAAATTTATCCCCCTGTTATAAGGAAAAAAAAAATTTGAGGAGTAAAAAGTAATTTTACGTATAAAATTACTTTTTAACCTCCAATTATACTGTCACCTGTAAAATGGGTGGGCCAATCTGGTAATTGTCCCGGTCGGAGACAATCTCGGACCGAGACACCTATCAGTACCCTTATTGAAATGTCTATTAGAAAAAACAGTAATATTCGATGTCGCATGCTTCAACAATAGCAATATGTCGCATGCCCCTATTTTAAATTAATTTGTAAGATGTAAAAAATCGGCAATGTAATTTTTATTTTATTTTATTTTTATCGGTATCTGTAATAAACAGTTTGTATATATGTATTGTTTTGTCATTCAATTACAATTACACTTAAAATATCAATACCACCAACTATTATAACAATTATCAACTTCAATAATACTAATCAATTATCAATTATAACTTATATTTGTATTGTCAGTGAAAAGCGAGAACAAGAAGTTCTTAACTATGTTCATAACCAATTAATCGTTCGGTGGAAAATTATTATTATTATTTTTTTTTTTTTGAGTTTATCTATCCTTTGTCTATTAGTGACATCTTCCTATTTTTTTCTTATTAATTAATAATATTGATCGGGACCAAAAAAAATTAATAATATTGATAAATGAATAGCCAAAAAATGTAAAAAAAAAAAAATACAACCATTGTAATCAGCTGGTAAGAATTATTTTCACTTAAACTGAGATTTTAAGTTTAATGAATTAAACGCAGTCACATTAAATCTCCTGATGTAAGAAATAGATTTTATTAAACAAAAAGGTTACAAAGTTCACTTGATCTACACAGCATGGATGCAAGTTGCTATTGAAAAAAAAAAAAAGTAGGCACAGATGTTACTCAAGTAATCAGTTAACCAACTCAGTTTATTTTGACTCCTCGGCTTTATCATCCTTTGCTGATGCTTCGACATTATCAATCCTATGATCTTTCTGATATAAATTACTGGTCCTTGCGCTTTTAGTTATGCTACACATTATACAAATTTCTCTGAAAAGCACAGAGTGCTGGATTCTGGAGGCTAATAACAATTTCCTAATCACACCAGAGTACAATAAGGGAAGCCATTTCTGATATTAAGATGCATAGATACTGCACTGTATACTTGCATTCTCTTTCAAATCCCCATTTATCGGGTCAAAATTGGTATCTGCAGCATAGGAAGCACTGCCTGGGTGTTGCAGGGACTGATTAACCACCAAGTCATCAAGGCTGTGCTTTTCATAGCTCCTGAATGCACCTAGAGCTCCCAGAAATCCTTCATGCCGCAAAAACATTGCTTTTGCCTCACCTTTAGACCTTTAAAAATAGAAGTGGTTTTAAGCAAATCTTGAAAGCCATAAGAGTAGCCAGCCAGCCAAAGAAGAAACAAGAACAATATCAACGGAAATCTGACAAACTCCCACACAGTTTGAAAAGGTATGCATTGAAACTTCAGGATGTTTTTGTGTTATTTCACTTACAGAGTACCTCCCATTTCACTTCTCATTTACCATGATTCATGTCTTTATTTCCTAAAAAGTGGATTTCACTTTCTGTTTCTTATGTTTTTACTAGCAACTCCAACAACAATAACAACAGACATTATGCCCACAATCAAATAAATCAGAATGGGAAGGACTCTTTAATCATGATGTAAATTCAACTGATGACTCTCTTAAGCTCCATAATCTCCACAAAAACATACAAGGCATATTCGTTTTCAAAGAAAACTATATTTCGTTATCCAGATGAAAACACAAGGAATACCGTCCCAGATAATTACCAGAAATGAACAGCAACAGAAATTGTGTCCATGGTATAAGAATGGCCTCGTATAAAAAATCCTCCAAAAAATATCCGCTTGAGCCCAAATCGAAGAGCATTCAAATATGATATCTGAAAGCAGAGGAAAACAAACAACAGGCTATGAGAAACAGTATGCAAAACAAATATCCTAGCCATCACATTAACATAATTGACTATCACCCAAGATAAAGGTAACAGGACTTGAAGAAGCACTTTGTCAAAGAAAAAAAAGAAATCTAGACTAGAAAAGATGCAGGAAATCAGATAATAAATGCTTGAGCCTACACATACAACAAGAACACAGCCCAGTCAATTCTCTCCTTAAACCAGGCAGCTGAATCACACAGAGCACAGTCAAATATATAATGAAGGAAGCCAAATTTGGCGCTAACAATTAAATAGAAAAATAAAAGGAAAAAAAAAAAGTTAGGACTGTATCTAAAGGCATAGGAAAAGAAAACACTAAATGGCATTTTGGATTTGGTTCTAGCCCTTGACAATTCCTCATCTCACTCAAGGCGGTGAAAGAGCCATATAGGAGATGGGAACAATTTCTATACTAACCATCCAACGTTGTGCATGACTGAAAACAATTCCAGCAACAAAAATAGACTTACCTGTCCAATGTTATTTGAAATCATTCTAAGAAGAGACCTGGCAACATCTTCAGGTTTGTAATCTTCAAGCTCCTTATTGCCGGAAATAGCCTTCCCAAAGCTGGAAGCAATAGTTGTTGATGAAAGACCAAACTGTCATCATAACAGATGAATGCGCATTTGAGCAAGTATAAGATGGAAAAAACAAGCAACGCAGGGTGCCGGTCTAAATTGTCGCCCAGAGTAAACACTTCAAAATAATGATCAACGAACATGTTTATCCTACCATTTTCATGCTTATCTTACAAATGTATACAGGGTGCTGCTGTAAATGTATGGAAACAGAAACCTTCATCATCCCATAAATTTATGTTGTTAAACAAAAAGATAAAACTATACCTTTGAATAATCTGTTCCACCATAGATGTCCCCAACAAGCATGTCTATCACTCGGTTATTTCCCCTGTGACTTAACTCCAGCAACTCATCAAAGCTGAGGAAAAAAAAAAAAAACATTTACATCTTCTCGAAACAATATGGCAAGCGATATGGGATTGGATGATGACAAGGGAAGGAATCATATTACCTCTTGCATTTTGTCAATAAATTCCCCAGACCCCAAAAGGTGCCACCTCCTACGCTTGTTCCACTAACTCGTTCAAATTTTTCGTCTCCTTCCACCTATATAACCAAATCTGATATCTATCGGTTAACATATCAAAAATGTTTTGGACTTCAAATATACAACAAAAATGATTGTGAATGAAATTATATTAATCTGATCAAGATACCTTGATCATGCTAACACCAGATCCTATATTCACAAGCAGATACGGGTATAGATCATTGTGGTCAATTTGCACAAATTCCTTCCGACCATCCATGTATGTATAAGCTTCATGATCAACTGCCTATTCAGAAAGCAATCACATTGCAGGTTAAACATTTGTATGATAAACAAGAACATAGTAGGACTAATCATTCTAAGACATGGAAGAGAAAATTTTAACAAATATCAGAATGACATGGAAGTGCAATATGCATGTAGTGCAACATGCACACACATGCCAAAACTCCATCCCCAATACACATGCAAAAGGAAAAGCATATCTGTGAGGCAGGGGCACAGTTGTATATTCACATCTTCAACAACAAGGATCCCAATTTGTAGCCATGTTATATCATTATCATCTTCATTAACTACTGATATGAATTATGAAACAGGAAAAAGAAGCAGAATTATGAACCACTTTCCAAGACGAAAAAATGAACAATAAAACAACCTTATCACTTGCTTTACCCTCTATGAAGACTAAGGACTTAGAACAAGATCTATTATTATTGCTTTACCCTCTATGAAGACTAAGGACCTAGAACAAGATCTATTATTATAAGGGTCAGACCTAAAACATGGATCTGATACAAGTGGCGGCTATACTATTAATAGTCACATCCAGCCAGCATGCTGAGCAATTGATATACGGCACCTCTGTTTGGTGCAAACATAAAATATAGCATAAAGAATGGAATTTATGTTTTCAACAAAAATATCAACAGAAAGTGAGATGCATAATCTAAAGTATGTGATAAATAACAAAAAAAAAAAAATGCTCAAGAGAATTAAATGCGAACTGTATATACAGCTGTGTATGTACAATTGAAGCTAATGAAAAATAGAAAGGTCAATAAATATTGACAGAAGGCAGAAAATTTTATCGCGCACAAGAGGACTAGATGTTTGAAAGGAGATACCAACATGCTCATACCAAATGTGTGCGGCTTTATAATCTCACCTTAAGCAAAAAGTTTGCTCCTGCCACAAGGCAATCCATTTCATCTTCCTTGTCAAGACTAAACCCAAGCCTTTCTTTGAAAAGATCAGTAAACTTGTATGCCCCACCACCCGTGGCCTTCAAATAAGTAGTAGGTAGTTAATAGATTTGCATAGTTTTTGAAGATATGCACCATCGAAAAAGTTTGCAACATAAAAACAATCGTTCTGATGCATAACTATGAATTCTTGAAATTTGACAGTCCTATACCTGAAGCTACCTTTGAAGAGTATGTACAATTTTGTGAAATTCTATCATTAGTTCAGCATAATGTTTAGGTTGCATATAGCATGCAATGAAGCAAGGAACTGAAAGACATTACGTGGTCACAGAGAAAGAAAAGCATCAAATAGAAAAACAATGGAACAGAAATTAAAAAAAAAAAGGTGCATTTCTTCATCAATCAATTTATGCTTACATTTTAAAAAGAAGGTATAGCTTCCATAGGACCAGATACTTGGTCAATTAACTTCTACAAAGTGGCAGTTTAGCAACAGAGAAAAATTCCTCATACCTTAATGAAGTTCTTGTCCCTGGTGGGATTTTCACGATGCTGGAAACCTGAGTTCATCTTCATTTATAAGCACGTGGACAGAAGCAGCCAAAAAATGCATACAAGTATGTACAAAAGACGCAACTTTAAGAAGAATCAACTCCAGTGAGCATTAATTACAAAATGACTTATTTGCCGAGATATTCTCAGTAATTCTTCTATTAAAGACTGAAGATGTTGTGTGAGCCCATACTCATAATATATTGCAAAAATTAGAGGAACTGAATTTTCATACAAGAGGTCCCCATGCTGATGAATTTTCATACACATGGGACAAGCTTGAAAAGAGTAGCTGAGCCTAAAACAAAATCAGACTCAAGTTCTCAGAGTAAGCACAGAATCATTAGCCTCATCAGAAAAGGAAAAACCACCAAAAAACAACCATCTTTCATGATGTATATTACTTGTGGGTCAATAAATGTACTTATAATTTGGTAGAAAATACATACCACCAAGATGAAGTTTCTTGGAACTAATAAACTCCAAGCAATCATTTATCTTGCTGGTCTCAAATTTTGCGAAGTGGAGCCTTCCTTGAAGTTTAAAATATTTTCCATTAACATTACAAACACCAAGCGTATCATAATCATCCTGATAGCTTGAGCTCTGCCCCTCAAAATCAACACAATTATTATTATTTCTAGAGAAGTAAACCACCTTGATCAGAGATCCTGAAAGCAAGAATTTTTCATCATAGTCAATAAACAACAAAATCTCTAACAGTCAAATATAGGTTTCTAGAACAATAATCAAACCATGTTTAAGCAACTACAACATGCATTTAACTTCACTAACATGTTTCTTAATCAATCAGAAACAATAAATCATATAAAAATACAATCAAAACACAAAATTCAAGAAACAAAAATCCCAGAGAATTAAAGAACAGATAAAAATAGCTACAAGATCACCTCCAATATCAAGAGCCAAATGAGATATTTGACCCATGGATGGGGTAGACTCTGAATTTGCATCAAAGTTACTATCTTTTAGATCCATAATCCTCTAAAATTCTATAAAAACGAATTGGGTATTTCTCTAACAATCAAAAAAAGGAAAAAAGAGCTGAAATTTAATATACCCAGAAACTGAAAGTAAAACTAAACTACCCTCTTCCCCTCCACTTCGCTCCTAACCCATTACTTGCCTACTATGCAGGGCTAATTATTATTATTATTCTAATACTTTCTAATTCTTTTTTTTTTTTTTTTTTTGTCAGACAAGACGCTTCGCCAATTAGGTGAATTCAATGCAGAATAATAAGTAAAAAAAAGTTGAGAGAAGGTGCGCCTGTGCATCTGTCTCGCGTACAATTGTTTTTTGTTTGACTTCGCCATCTGTGGTTCTGCATAATTGAAAATAACGCACAATGTGCAGCTTTGGGCTTACCGGCTTAGTATCCCACAATTTTTAAAATCTTTAAATACTTGCAAAAATTTTAGGGCAAAGTGCATTTTCGCCTCTAATATTTATACTAAAGAGCACATATGTCTTTTATATTTTTTTTTGGACCATTTAAGCATAAAATTATGTTTTTCATGTAATTTTAGCCCCTTTACTAACGAGGGTGTTAACACCGTTACTCTGCCTCTTCCTCAACCTTTTCTTCTCTAAACAAGCTTCTCCTAACGTCTGTAAGCTTCGAATGTTCCATATCCCAGCTGGAGCCTGCATGCCACTGAGAATATTTTCCGAGTTCTGATCATGGTTGTTGCATATAAACAAATGTCGCAATTTGAATAGTTTTGATATTCCAGTTGGCAGCCTCCCTGGTTTTCCACACATCTAATGTTTGTAGATTGTTTAGCCTTTCCAGTGACTTCGGAAGCTCCTTAATCTTGGTGCGCCTCAAGTTCAAGTATCTTAAAATGAACAATTCCACCAACGTGGTCGGTATGGTTTCAATTGGAACTCCCTCTAGATTCAGAACCTGCAATAATTTGAATTTTGATGAAACAACTTTCACAGAGAATGAGGAACACAAGTCTGTTGGAAACACAAAGAAGGAGCGAATATGGTGCGACATTACACTACTCAACCGAATGTTTTCACCTATACTATAAATTGATAAACGGTGAGTTGTTTCTATTAGCCTTGATTGACACCCATCAAATATTGTGCAGAAATTCTATTTTTCACCTGTTGTCAGAGCCAGTTCGCGCATAACATCGTGCACTCGACATAGCTTCACCCTCTCTACATCATTCGTTTCTGTGATCTGGATTATGCTTCGAAGAATAAGCTCTGTAAGGTACTCTTCTGCTACCTCCTCCATTGTCATTCCCTTTCTTTCTCTAATAAATCCTTCTGCTATCCAAAGCCGGATTAGCTTCTCTTGATTGGATGACCATCGCGAAAAATACAACAGTATAATAAACAATGCTTCAGGTAGAAGGGTAAGTCTTTGAAACTCAGTAATAAGATGCCTTTCACTTATTCAAGTATAGGATTATTACTGAGTTTCCAATTGAGGCTTTCATAAATGGACTTCCATTCTGCAACCCTCTTGCTTCTCAAACACATGAGACCTCCAATTGCCACTATTGCTAGTGGCAAGCCTTCACATTTCTTCAGAATAGCCTCCGCCAAAGGTTGCTGATCTCTTGGACATGTATGCCCTGGATCATTCCAAAATGTCTTTCTGCAGAAGAGCATCCAGACATCTTTCTCTTTAAAAGGTTGAAGGCGATGGACATGGCTTCTAGTTCCAATAGAGGCAGCTACATTCTCATGCCTAGTGGTGAGGATAATTCTGCTACGATATTTGTTACAAGGAAATGCGTTTCGTATTATGCTCTAAAGTTATATGCTCCAAACATCATCTAAGACAATAATATACCTCTTTTGATGCAAGTAATCAATAAGCATCCTCATAAGTTGCCTATAATTCATTGAACCTAAGTTGCTTGGTATTGGCACTTGTGTTGTATCAAAAATTACCTTTATCAAACTTCTTAGAAGCTCATTTATGCCATATGTTTGTGAGACAGATATCCATGCGCAACATTCAAAGTGTTTCTTGATTATTTAATTATTGTAGACTCTTATGACTAAAGTAGTCTTACTTAGGCCACCCATTCCCACAATTGAAATTATAGTTCGACGCAGTTCCTCCCCTATCAACCATTCAAGTAACTTTTCTATATGCTCTTCCATCCCCACTATCTCATCTTCATCTACAAAGGTTGATGATTCTCCGTATTGTTGCCACTTATCTCCAGCCACATTTCGAGTCCTTCCTGCATCATCAAGCTTATCAAAACCATATCAAGCTTATCAAAAAGAGCAATAGGTAAGTGTTAATATGTGACTTGAATTTAGCCTATGGCATCATTATTTAAGCATTTTGGATGAGTTTGGTCATATTTTACATGTTGGAGGCAGATATGGGCAGCAACACGAGCGTATTTCAGGGTGTTTTGTGAACACAGGCAGATACACAGGTGTGTTGTTGGCTGTATTAGAATCTACCATTTTATCCAGAATTAAACACGGGTCAAAATATGGCCATGTGGGAGGCCATGTAGCGCACAAAATTAATATTTTTTACATATAATTGGTGGCCAAGTCAAGAAAATCCTTCCCCAATAGGATTGGACTCTTACTTAGGAATTAAACTCTTATTTAGAATTAAATTCTTATCACTTATCATCTATTTTGAAGAGATTCCTATATTGAAGAGAATCTTTGATTAAGTTAGATTTTGGATTTATATCCTCTATAAATAGGGCTATATGTATATGTGTTATGTGAGAGTGTTAAGAGTTGTAGAGACACCGTGAATGCCTTGTGTTCTACACGTGTGCCAAGTAGAGAGCTTGATTGGGGCTAAGGGTTGAGTATTTATCTCCATTTTATTTTCTTGTATCTTTGGTTTGATTAGTGAATTTGTTCCTCCTTCGCCCGTGGACGTAGGCTTACACCGAACCACGTTAATTCTTGTGTGTTTTATATTTTCTCTATTTTTAGTATTGTGTTTATTTATTATCTCAAATAATTTTTGATCCTCTCACGCTTCCGCAATCCCAAATTTCCTAACAAGTGGTATCAGAGCTGTCTACAATTATTTGAGATTTTGTTATGGCGACATCAAAATTGAAGATAGAGAAATTGGATCGCAATATGAGTTTTAGTTTATGGCAAATTAAGATGCGAGCCCTTTTAACACACAATGGGATGCATAAGGCTTTGTTGGAGAAGGAGAAATTGGCATCTACAATGACCAAAGAAAAGATGAAGGATTTGGATGCAAGGGCCATGGCTACCATTCAGTTATGTTTATCGAATGAGGTGTTGCGAGAAGTTATTCATGAGAAGACAGCTGTAGCATTATGGGCAAAACTTGAGGAGCTGTTTTTGAAGAAAAGTCTCTCGAATAAACTCGCTGTGAAATATCGTTTGCATATGCTTAATATGGTAGAAGGTACCTCCTTGAGAACCCATATTGATGAATTTACATCCATCATGATTGACTTGAAAAATTTTGAGATCAAATATGAAAAAGAAGATTTGGCTCTTATATTGCTCCGTTCTCTTCCTGCCTCGTTTAAGAATTTTAGAGATACTCTAATTTATACTAAGGAAACGTTGAAGGTGGAGGATGTTAAATCGGCTTTGTTTTCAAATGAGCTTATGGATAAGGAGCTTGTTCAAAACACTAGGTTAACTGCAGATGCTCTATTGATGAGAAATTTGGGTAGCAGTTCGGGTACCAAAAAGAAAACCTGTCATTATTGTAAAAAAATTGGGCATGTGAAGGCTGATTATTGGAAATTGAAGAAAAAGGATCAGCATAATGAATCCGCAGAAGCCAACTTAGTTGATGAGTTTGAAGGTAATGTCCTCATTGTGACTAAAAATTTAACTGATTTTGGGCAAAGGTGGATATTTGATTCTGGTTGTGATTATCACATTTATCTCAATAGAGATTGGTTTGCCACCTATGAACCGATTAATAGTGGTTTTGTGTTAATGGGCAACAACCATCCTTGTAAGATTGTTGGTGTTGGTTCAGTTATAATTAAAACACATGATGGTGTAGTGAGGACTTTGGTTGGTGTTAGACATGTTCCGGACATGTCTAAGAATCTCATCTCGTTATCCACATTAGAAATTGGTGGTTATAGTTTTATTGGCGGAGATGGAATTTTGGATATTAT
>CATIWO010218825.1:0-18555 GCA_949673435.1 Macaranga tanarius
AACATTGCTCAACATAAATGTGACAAGATACTGGTAGCATACAATTCTTTTAAGTCTACATATAACATTTTGACCGTACTAATTTTTAGAAAAAATTTCAAAATTTTATTTACAAAATATTTAAGTAAAATTTGAAAAAAAATTGACGAAAAGTTAAAAAATGAAAAAAAAAAAGTATGTTGGCTTAAATAATACAAATTTTAAGCTTCAAGTGCCACACATCACATATTAAGTACATCATAATGTACTATTGCTTATGGGAAAAAACTGCATTAATTCTAATTAATTTTTTATTTTATTTTATTAATATTAGTATATATTAAATAATTGAATAATTAATTAATTCTAATTAATTAATTTTACTTTTATTTTTAATTAATTGATATATTAAAAATGACATATTTTTATTAAAAAAATTACTTATATATATATATAATATTTTTTTGTGTCACTATTAACATCCCTCTATTTTTTTCAACTTCCCTCTATTTTTTCCTCTCTTCCCGCTCCCCTTTCTCCAACCCTTCTATTTTTTTTTTCTTTACTTCTTCTCCCTCAACCTTCATGCCTTTCTCTCTCCCTCAACCTTCATGCCTTTCTCTCTCCCTCAACCTTCATCCCTTCCTCATTCTTCTCTTCCTTTCTTTTCCTCTTCCCTTCATCTTTCTTATTCCATTTCCTCTTCTTTTTTTTGCAGATCTGCTACTACCCTGCCGGTGCTCTGCTGCAGCCCCACCGGTGCTCTGCTGCTGCCCTACTGCTGCTGCCCCGCCGCCGCTGCTCCTTCTCTCGTCAGGTATGTGTGTGTGTCTTGAATTAATTTTGATTTGTTTTTTTTTTTTGTCTTTTTCTTTGATTTGGTTTGATTGAAAAATGGTAATTTGTGTGTTAATTAATTATTTGTCTATTTGTGGTAGTGATTCTAAATAATTATTTAAATTAAAATAATTTTATTTAATTCAGATTTGTAATTAAAAATAAATTGTGAATGATTAATTGATTATTTAATTAAATAATTTAGTATTATTGTTTGGTTATTTGTTGGTTGAATTTTTTGTATTTGATGTGTTAAGAATATTAATACTAAGTGTTTGATTTATTTTAGTTATAAATAAATTAATTAAATGGTGAAATATGTATATTTTATTTTTAATTTTTATGCCAGGTATATGGTTATATAATGAGATATAGTTTGTATTATTTTGAATATATGGAGGATATAGTTAATTAATTATTTATCTATTTGTGGTAGTGATTAATTCTAATTAATTATTTAAATTTTCATCATTGATTAATTATTTAAATATTGATTAGTTTCCACTAGACACCTTCCAATTTTAGATATTACTACTCCGATTATGGGTGTGGTTGCGGTTTTATATTAGGGTTGATTGGATATAAATTCTATTATTATTATTTTTTTATTGTTATAAATATAAATTATATTGATTAGTTTCTACCATTCACATTTTGATTTTAGATAATGCTTTTTTGTGGTTGCGAGTTATAGTGCTAGTTGGTTGGTGATTTATACGAAAAAATGGAATCAAGCTACGTAAACCTAACATCAAAATAGTTTTTTTTTCTAAATGTCAATGCAAGAAGTTACCTATTGGTAGCCAATGATAACCCGTCTCATAAAAAAAATTTATATCGATAAACCCCACTGTTGGAGAGTTGGTGATGTAAGAGCATACATTTGCCTTTTATCATAGTAAAAAATTACTTCTTTTTTTTTTTTTTAACCAATATCCTGCAATAACAAAAAAAAAAGCTCCAGATCATTGAACTAAAAAAAATGAAGAAAATATAAATTAAGATTGGTGGTGACCAATCTTTTGTGATTCTTTTTGTTTTGGTTTTATTTCTTTAATGACAATCAATTTTTCAAGCTCAAATGTAAGATGAACTAAATAAATAGTATCATAGTTATGGCTTTCTTTGGGCTTGAAATCTATGAATTTTGATAAATTTTGAAAAAAAAAATACAGATTTATTAAATTTTTCTCGTGCAAGCAATGCATTTTTTTTCCAAATCATTGAATTATATAAAAAAAATCCATTATCAAAAGGCCTCAAAAGTCGAAACAAACATTGCTAAAGTTTGATTTATGTTTACAAACTACAATACAATACAACTTGCATGTCTATTTTATAAAGAATGTCTATTTTACAATTTGGAATAAAATTTCAATATATTCCATTAATTGTTGTTAATGTATTCCAGTTAGACTTTTCCATCATTTGTATACATGAATCAAGCAGCAATGATACAATTATAAGATTACCGAGAACCGAATAAAATTATATAATAAAATTGTGTACCTTTCATATTTTTTATTTTGTATTTTTATACAAGAAAGAAGGCGGCAACAGATACAATTATAATATTGCCGAGAGTTTGGAACTTTTAAAGTAAAATGTGATTCAAATAAAATCTTTTAAGATTGATTGTGTAGTAAATTTTTAGAATATTCATTATATTTTGTGTGTATATAAACATTATGATTGTTGTAACAGTTTTTTATTTTATAAAATTAATTTAAGCTCATAATTAATTTTTTTATTATAATGAATATTTATATAATTTTCAACAGGTGCAATAATATAAAAATTTAATAATTTTCAATAGGTGAAATTCAAAAATTGCATAAAAAATTTAAAAATTTAATAAATTAATAAAAATACAATTACCGATGGAATCATTAGCGACGGAAAAATTCGTCGGTAAAAAGCTCCCACATTGGTTGGTAATTTAGTTAGAAATTACCGACGGAAGCATTTCCGTCACTAATTAGCAATGGAATATTCCGTCGGTAAATCATGAAAATTCATTGCTAATTTACCGACGGATTGTCAAAATCCGTCGGTAATAATAGCGATGCGGGTTTTGTCGACGGATTGGTATCCGTCGGTAATCATCATTACCGATAGAATTCTTTGATTTAACGATAGATTTTTCCATCGCTAAATCCATTTTTTCTAGTAGTGTTTTAATACTACCTCTTGACACATGCTAAACTCTACTAATATGTGGCACAATGGTCTAATAAGCTTGTGTGGTGGAATTTTTTCCTTTTTCTTTTTAATATTGGGTCCGACCACTCTGCAAGAATAAAGACATTTTAATAAGAACGATTATGCGGGAAGAATGTGTTTTAAATATCGGTGACAACTCTGATACCATATTAGAAACTTTAGAGAAATTGGCCAAAAATACACCAATTGAACCTTTATCCAACTTAAAAACTTAAACTATTAAGTGAAAGTATCCAATTGGTATATAAGTCCACTTAATCTAAGTTAAGAAGTTAATGTGAGATTAATTGTTTTAACAATTATAATTACTAAAAATTATTTAAATTTATAATTATTGTAAATAAAAAATTTCAAAACAATAATTATAATAAAAATAATATTCTCATAAAAAAAAAAACTCTCTTAAGTTTTAAATAAACATTAACAATATTAAAGTTATCCTAATAATTCTTATAAATTTTTTTATCAATAATAATCATAGTTGATGAACTATAATTTGGATGCATTTGTCCATTAATCCTGTTATTATAAGAAAGGATGAGAGATATTTTTCTTTTTGTTTCTAAGTATCCTAATATAATGCAAATATTTAAATGCATTATCAATAGACCAATTTTGATGCTTTATCTATAAACTTATATTTAAACAAATATAAGTATGACTAACAGTGTTTTATTTTTGAATTAATATACATATATTTATAGTTTGCCTCAAAATATTGGTCAACTGAAAATGAATTTTGTGAATTGGTTACAGTATGAGTAAAATAATAATAATAATAATAATATAACCAAAGTGATAGAAGTGGAATTAAATCTAATGCTTTTAACCTATTGAAATGAATTCATTAATCTTGTGTTCGGATGTTTACATTTAATTTGAAAATTTAGATTTCAAATATTAAATTTTAAGTATAAAAATTTCAAACCTCAATATTTTATTCACTATTTGCATGATTAATTGGTAATCACCCTTATTTTAACTTTAAATAAATTAATTTTGAAATACTAATATGTGTCCCTTTTAAGTATTTTTATAAGATCGGCACATACAAACAAAAATCAAGACCATAGAAGATTAAAAAAATGTTAAGGCATGAAGAATTTCAAAAATCTCGATCATGATTAGGCAAGTTACGATTGTGATCATGTAACCTAGAAGCCTTTGAATCACGACCACAAGCAAGTAGTATCACTTGTGACAAAAAAAAGTTAGTACTCCTCATGAGTAACAATCATGATTATGATTAGGCAATTTAACTCGTGATGCTCACTGTAATACTCCTTATTATCACTCATTCCAATCGTGGCATCTCCTGAGTCACTCATGAATCATTCTACAACACTCCTCACGGGCCATAATTATGACCGTGATGCATTCTCATGAGTGAATCTTCCTAAACTTTTAAAACTTATGATCATGACTTCATCCATCTTGATCGTGATCTCAAATCAAAGTATTATTATGGGACCACGTCACGATCATGATCTTAGCTTACAAGGAACATGTCTTCTTCTCAACGACTATATTAGAGCTCCAATGACTAAAAATTGAACACTCACGATCGTGGCATGCATCCTTACGATTATGATCAAGTTCAATCTTGTAAAAGTTAAAGGAGCATTAAATAAACAAGTAGAAGATATTGGGCACAAATTTCTCTTCTCTAACAGCTAGTTTTTTTTATCCAAGTAGTATAAATACCTATTGAATATACATTTAAGATGTTAGAAAGTTTGTTGAAAAGATTTATTACTTAGAGAATTGTGAGCTGACCAATTTTTACTGGACACACAGGTGAGTCGCGATTGCAACATTGAGTGGGCCAATTCCTCCTATAGGAATCCTTTTAGAAATTTGAAGAAGGCTCATAGTTTTTGAGTCACCACTCAATCATGCTCAAAAAATGGAAAACAAATCCTACTATTGTGTAGAATCCATTATTCTTATCAAAGACTCTGAGTTTAGGAAGTGATTTCTACTTGACTATTCCTCGTTATATTTAACCTAATTTACTTATCATATCACTCTAGTTTTAATTTTTTGAGGTCAAATAAGAGGCATACATTCCTATACATAAATAAGTATGATTTGAATAATAGCAAAAGTATATAAAAATGGAGAAATGAGATTAAGGATTATATAGCCTTTCAATAAAATAGATACATCCTAAAAGATAAGAAAGAAATAAGCATAAAACCAAAATTCAAATTGGCAGCATAATGGCTAAGTAAAGTGAAATAAAAAGAATAGGTAAAAGGGAAGAAAAGAATCATAAAAAAGTAGGCAAGCATGAAAGTTACAATAGAAAAGATAAAAAAAATATAAATGTAAAAATAAGCCAACTAGAATTACATAATTGCTTAAAAGCCTAAAAAATATATAAAAGATCCAAAAGAGGTGATAAACAAGAAAAAATGACATAAACATCTTAAATGGCCACAATGAAATAACCAAATGATATGGTTTTGGCCATTAGGTCATAGGTACACCAAGAGTCATAAAAATAACTAAAAATAAAAAAAAAGGATAAAAGCATACTTTGCAATCATATAACAAATAAAACATGTTTAAATGTCATAAAAAGAGTAAAGGGGAAAAAATGATCAAAACTAACTCAAAGTAAGCTTAAAAGCATTTAGAAGAAACAAACCCAAATATAGAGGCCTATTTGGTCACCATTATTGATTTCAAAAAGTACCTTGACCTAAATGGTCATTGGCTCATAGTTATATGAAAAGAAAATCCGACAAAAAAAATAAAATAAAAAAATCTTTAAGATCATGAATCACCCAAGTAATCCACAAGTTCTAAATAAATGAAAACAAATTTTAAAAAACCAATCACAATGAAAAGCTTTTCTTAGGTTAAAAGGTATAATGGAGATCTCTTGTTAATTAAGAACATAACAGGATAATAGGGTCATTGATCTCTAACCCAAAATAACCTAAATTGTATCACAAAAGCAAATCAAATACAAAAGTCCTTTTAGATCATGTCATCACCCAAGGACATCAAAAGAATGTAAAAAAGAATACAAAAAGGTACAAAATAACAAAAAGGAATATGAACATGCTAATAAGTTTAATTTTTATATTTTTGAATATAAAATAGAATATAAATGTCAAAAGGTGATATCTTACCTATATGGATAGAAATTCAAATAAATAAAGACTCACTTTAATGCAAGAA
This sequence comes from Macaranga tanarius, assembly GCA_949673435.1. Classification (NCBI taxonomy): domain Eukaryota; kingdom Viridiplantae; phylum Streptophyta; class Magnoliopsida; order Malpighiales; family Euphorbiaceae; genus Macaranga; species Macaranga tanarius. The sequence goes on from CATIWO010218825.1 coordinate 6,232, forward strand.
AATAAGAAAATAGAATAAACACAAGTAAGTAACAAACACTCCCAGATATATTCATCACTTCTCCACCATCTCTCTATCCAAACTACTTCATAAGACACAAATCAAACACAAAAAAGAAGAAAGGGGTAGAAGAAAAGAATAGATTGCAAGAATTTAAATGTGCAATATGATTATTTTTTATCTTCAAGTTATTTAGGCTAGGCTGGATTATAGGAAAAGCAAGTTATGCCTCAAAGTGATAAATCTAAGCCATCATAGCCATAATAGAATGAGATAAAGTGAATAATTATGGTACCTACCTCTTAAAGTATGCTTTTATAAAGTGGGGGTTTGGTTTAGTAAAAGGGTCTAAATCCTAAAAAAGAAAAGTTTTAGCTTAGGTCGACTAAGGTTTCCTCAAGACATGCTTTTTATATTTAGGGCAGGACATCCTAAAACTAGAGTTTTATTCTTTGTAGAGAGGTTTTTTAATGTATTTGGTATCTTTAGGGGTCTGTCTATATGTTTGAGAATAAGACAAGAGGCCTCTTTTTTTTTTATAGAAATTCATGCCCCAAACAAAAGGTGTGCACATTTAAGTAAGGGCGTGCACATATAGAAATTAAGAGTGCATGTCCTGATTAAGGGCCCATACTTTTGGATGACTCATCCATAAGCAGGGATGATGCATGCCTCCCAAGGTGCAAACTTTAAGGCTTCTAGGGTCTTTTTATGGGTTTTTTCCATTTTGGTGTATAAAGTTTGGAATTTTATTTGTTCTTTAGGAGATCGATATGACATTTAAGGTTTCAGTTGGTCAAAGCATGCTTCTAAGGCTCCAACCATAGTTTTAATCTTTTTTATGTTAATCATTATTCATCATCAGACCTTTCGAGGTTGACTGTTGAATTTTGGATATCAATATGAATTCATTACTTTCAATTACTCTTAACTTTATTTTTAAGAGTTGGGTCATATTCTATCATTAGGTTCTTTTTCATCTCTTTTCTTAAGCTAGCAAAGGGAAGTAAGGAACTAATCTAGAAGTGGTTTAAGTATTAGTCAATATAAAAACACTTGAAGATTATTTTTGGTTTGAGTTGATCTAAAAAAAACTCATTGTTGTAAAGGTTAGAGTTAAGCCTTTTAAAATGATATTGTGTACAAAATCTAAGTGAATAAATTCGTAAGAGTGGTTACAAATCCTAACTTAAGGATAAGCTAGGTGGAGATGTAGGATTTTTTATAATTCAAACTTCTTATATCCTTATGTGCTTATGTTGTTTTTCTTTTGTTCATCATTTCCTTTCTTTTATCTTTACTAATCAAGTTTTCAATTTTCTCTATTTAAACCAAAGTCTTTAACTAGCCCTATTCACCCCCCTTTAAGGCATTTACAATTAGTATCAGAGCTTAAATTTTAGGTACTTTATTGCTAGAATCAAGATCATAAGGAGTGAATTTCTTAACTTCCAATCCTTTAGACTATTCTTTGATGGGAATAAATACCCATTGAAAGTACAAGATAGAGTTGTATTTAGATAGTGATCCTATTAGGCTTTGGGATGTTGTACTTTAATGATAGAGTGCACCAATCAAAATGATATATAATGCTCAGGTTCTTGTGTCAAAATGATATATAATGCTCAAGTTCTTATAGATAGAGTTAAGTGGAGCCAAGATAAAAAAGAAGATAACTAAAAGAACAAAAAAGCCATAGCAATCCTTCTTGTCTCTATATTTAAAGAAGAAGGTAAGAAGATGCAATATTGCATTTTGGGTAAACATATATGGGAGACTTTAGAGAACCACTATAAATGAAATGTACACATTAGATAAAAAAAATTCAACTGCATGCCTATCAGTATGAACTCTTTAAAATGAAGTCTTAAAAGTCTATCATCGAAATGACCAATAGATTAAATGCTCTTCTCACCACCTTAAAAAAAATTAAGGAAGCACTATTTTAAAGAAGAAGTTAACACTAAAATCTTGAGAGTGCTACTTAAGAAGAATTAGGAATCAAGGGTGACATCTATTGAAGAAGCTCATATCTATCAAAGCTCTCTACCAACATTCTAATTAGAAAGCTATTAACTCATTAGCTTACCTCAAAGTAAAGAGAAGAGAAGAAAGAGGAGAAAGAAGAGAAGAAAAAGAGAATTGCTTTAAAAGCCATCTAAAAAGATAGTGAATATGAAAGTCTCATTGATTCAAGTAAAGAAGATGATGAGATTGCCATTCTCACAAGAAACTTCAAGAAGCACTTGAGAAAGAAGAATTTCTCAAGACAAAAGAACAACAAGAAAAGTGAAGGTAAATTAAGGAGGTCACTATCTATGAGTGTAAGAAGTTAGGTCATATAAAGAGTAAGTGTCCAAGGCTCAAGCTCAAGGGTAAGGGAACTAAGGAAAAGAGGAAGACTTTCAAAGCCATTTAAGATAATTCATTTAATTCAGAAAAGAAAAAGGAGAATTAAAAAGTGGCCAACTTATACTTCATGGTTCTTGAAGATAAAGAGGTACTTTCTACTTCTAACTTTTCTTGTTGTAATGATGATGATGATGAGAGCTCTATTACGAGTAAGTTTATTTGAAAGTACAAAAATTTACTTTTTAAGAAAATTTTTTACAAATTAAAGTATTCAAAAATGTCAAAAGAGTTTGAGGATTTAAAACATAAATTTTCTAAAGTGATTTTCTCAAATGAGCATGTAACACCCGTAATTTGGAAGTACTGTTCATGTATTATACCTTTATGACATTTAGAGTAGAGTTGTAAATTATATTTAAGTATGAGTATGTATATTTTGGTAGAGAGGGACCTATTTATAAGATAAGTTTGGACTTATTTATTACAATAGAAAGTTGTGGATTATTTGGTAATAATCCAAATTCATTAAGGGGGTAGAGTGATAATATGGTGATATTTATATTTATTAATTAATATAACTAGTATTATTTTATTGTAGAGATAAATTAGCATTTATGGGGATGAGACCTTAGTGTATATTTGGTGAATTATGATTGGTGCATGTGTATAAGTGTATATATGTGTGTGTGTGGAGTGAAGAGTGTGTAAAGAATTTCATTAGGAAGAAGAAGAGTAGATTCTTGATAGTTTTGGGAGATTTTAATTTTTCTCTACTCATCTAGCAATCATTTTGGAGAGCTTAAGAAGATCAATTAGCTATTTGAGCATCATCTTGGTAAGCCTTGCATGTATTTTTGGTTAATTAAGTTAGGTATTAAATGTTGTAAATTCAGGTTCTCTTTTTCATGTGTATCAGTCTTAGTATTTTGATCATATCTTAAGTTGTAGAGCTCTAATTTGAGAAAGATTTAATGCTCTGAAAACTTCAGAGTGTTTTCTATAAATTTTGTGTTTTGACCCTGAGCTGATTTTACTGTTAAGACTGTCTGTCATGATCCGACATTTTCTTGCTCAATCTGTTGACTCTATTTTACCCGGATTTAATCAAAACTCCATATTAAATTCCATACATATACGAATTGAGAAATTCTAATTAGAATTAGAAGTAAACTCACATGTCTAGCTTCAGTATTATTTTTATGATTTTTGGACATGTGTGTAAATTATTTGGATACATTGAACTTTAAGCATAAAGTTGCACTTAGTTGCATTTGAGTGCAAGTGTTATGTTTGCTTTGTGAATTGATATATGAATTATGTGTAGGCATTGATAAGGATAGAGGAGATACCAATCACTAGGAGAGCTTAGCTTTTGAAGGAGTTGGAGGCATATTTATGTAAGTGATTATTAATATAATGTGTATATATATATATTAATTCTCTTGAATATAAGAAAATGTATTGCTATGATCGAATTGAGAAAGCTATGAAATAAATATATGAATTATGGAAATGTGAATTGTGATTGAATATGATATGAAGTGAGATATGGCTATTGAAATGTGAATTGTGAATGTGTATGTGGCTTGATTGAATGATTGTGATGAAATGTGAGGAAATTGTGTGATAATGGGGCTGAGTCGGGCAGATAGCCTCCACTGATTGTGAAATTTGAAACTGAGCCGGATGAATAGTCTCTGTAGTAGTCACATGTGAAAATATGAACTATGAGATAGGTAAGCTGAGCCGGGTGTTTAGCTACCCGATAATTGATATGTGAGGATGTGAAGATGTGAGAACTAGGACTGAGTCCGGCGGATAGTCTCAGTATATGACCACTTGTGAGAAATACACACGTGAGGTGGCTCCGACTGGATACCAAAATATAATGTGTGATATAAATGGATGAGTTTTGGAATCATGAAATAAGATGTGAATGTTCATCTAATTGATATGTGGTGTATATGTTTGGTATATGTTGTGTATATATTTAGTATATGTGATGTATATGTTTGGTATATGTTGTGTATACTTTTGGTATGTATTGGAATTAAGGTATAATTCATGTTTGTACTTAATCTATATATATATCACTTAACTAGTTCTTGAGAAGTGATATATATATAGTTATATTAGTAATTGCTAATTGAGTCGCAAGCTCTCCTATTTGTAACTATTTTTTAGAAGATAGTTAGACAGAGCTTGAAACTTGCTTTGATAGTGATTTCCGGAGGCTCGAGGTGCGCTTGGTGAATTCATCCCACATCCGCATTTGTCATGCACCATTCGCATTTTGTAATGAACTATGAGCATTTGGGCATTTTATAATGGTTGTGTGAAGATTGCACTATGTGATGTGGATTCTAGCAATGACTTGTGTTATGTATATGTATGATTTGTTAAGTTAATAGGGATTTTTGTGATTTTGGATGAGTGGTTTGTGTACATATATATACATAAAGCATTGTTTTGAAGCATGTTGTGTTTGTATATTGCTATTAGGTTATGTTTAAGCAAGTTTTGGCCAGAGCAGGGGAGGGGCTGCCTCCAGCCACTGGCGAGCGCCAGTCCCCTGACACAGACCTATAATAAAAAAATTATTCAATTGTTTCACTTCTTTATATGTATGTAACTGTTTGTTGAGTACATGTATGGTGCATAACTTATATTTATATCTAATTGATGATTGCATAGTAAAAAAAGGGCACGTGTTGGACGTGTTTGAGGCCACATGTTGCGGGTCTCATATTTAGTAGTATCATGTGTTGGACGTATTTGAGGCCACGTGTTGCATATCTCACATTTAGTAGTATCATAGTAGGGATTAGATTCCTTCAAGACAGGAGTATATCTTGCATTTATGACATATCATGCATAAGTCAGAGATGACATGTATTTGATATGCGTTGCATATCACAGGATGGAAGAATGCCAAGCACCCCCTATTGGCCCAGAAGAGTCATCTGAGTCTGTTCATAGGATAGATCCTATGCATGTAATAGGTGATTATGAGCAAGCCCAATCCCAACCTCCTCCTCCACAAGCTCCTTACCCTCCATTCGTGCAAGAATTTGTGCAAGCTATATGAGACATGGCTCAAAGACCGAATGAAAGCACTATTGATGAGAACTTTGAGAAGATAAGAAAATAAGGTGCTAAAGCTTTTGCAGGGACTACTGACCATATGGTAGCTGAAGAGTGGTTAAGAAGTACTGAGAGAGTACTAGATCGATTCGAGTACACCACTGAAAAGAGAGTAATCTATGCGGTGTTGTTATTTAAACAAGATGCCTTGGATTGGTAGGATATGATACCGGGAAGCATGAATGTACCAATAATGATAACCTAGGCAAATTTCTTGCAAGCATTCATCGACAAATATATGCTAGTGGTGTATAAGGATAAAAACAAGCTTGAATTCCTCAACTTGAAGCAAGAAGAATTATCTGTAGCTGATTACGAAGTCCAATTCGTAAGGTTATCAAAGTACACACCTGAAGAGATAGCTACTGATGAGCTAAAGAGGAACAAGTTTGAGAGAGGGTTGAATCTGAAGATATGAGAGAATATAGTGGTGAAGCCACCCAAATATAGAGAGTTGTTGGAGACAATAATTCGAGCAGAGGAAATCATTCTAGAAAGGAATGCTTTGGAAGCTAAAAAGAAGAAGACTACCACTGTATTTACCCCTTCTTCTTCATTTAGAACTAGAGGAGGATCATCCTTTAGAGGTTCAGGTTTCCAACAAAGCAATTTCTAAGGAAGAGGGTCATGTCGACATACTCAATCAATAGGGAGTGTTTTCAGTAGAGGATTTGGAAGACCTGTAAATTAAAGAGATAAAGGGAGAAGTAGACCGATGAGCAGTGTATCTACCTCCACATGCAATAAATATAGAAGATTCCATTCTGGAGAGTGATGGGGTTCTTAAGTGATTGTATGTTATTACTGTAGCAGACCAGGGCACATCATTAGAGATTGTCCAACAAGAAAGAATTATTGAGGGATCTCAAGTAACAGGGAAAAGTAGTACGGGAGAGAATAATCCTCAGATTGGTTGAGGAAGAGGTCAAAGAAAAGGGAGTAAAGCTAGTACTTTGACACTGAAAAAATCAATTGGGTAAGTTCAAAGCCAAGCTAGGGTGGCCATTATGAGGCAAAAGGCTCCAGCTGCACCAGATGTGGTTACCGGTACATTTACGATCTTTGGACATGCTGTATTTATTTTAATAAACCCTGGCTCCACATGTTCATTCATATCCTATGAGTTCGCATTGAAAGTCCATGGCACTATTGAACCATTAGGATGCAATATGTGTGTGTCTATGCCTGTTGGGGATATAATGCTTGTTAATATGGTTATTAAAGTGTGTCATATAGAAGTAGAGGGTAGAACTTTACATGCTAATTTAATAGTGATCAATTTAGAAGAGTTTGGTGTTATCTTGGGAATGGATTAGCTATCCAAGCATCATGCTATTGTAAACTATTATACCAAAGAAGTGACCATTGAGACTTCGGGGTAAGAAAAGATAGTTTTGGTGGGAGAGAGGAAAACTATCACTTCTTATTTAATTTTTGCCACTATAGATTTTCAATTAATGAGGGATAGGTGTGAAGCTTGTTTGGACAACATCATTGATACATTAAAGGTTAGTCCGGGAGTTATGGATATACCCATTATTAGAGAGTTTTTAGATGTGTTTTTAGATAAGTTACCAGGATTGCCACCACATAGAGAAGTAGATTTTGAAATTGAGACTGTACCAGGAGCAGCACCAATATTAATGGCACCTTATTGGATGGCACTATTAGAGTTGAAAAAATTAAAGAAGTAATTAGAGAAATTGTTAGAAAAAGGGTTTGTCAGGCCAAGCATTTCGCCATAGGGAGCACCAGTATTATTTATGAAAAAGAAAGATGGAAGCATGAGATTGTGCATTGACTACATGCAATTAAACAGAATAATAGTAAAGAATAAATATCTTTTGCCCAGAATTGATGATTTACTTAATCAGCTTAAGGATGCATCTATATTTTTAAATAGTGATTTGAGATTCAGCTATTAGCAACTACGGGTATCATAATCTTCTATTTCTAAGACTGTATTTAGAATTAGATATGGGCATTTCAAATTTTTTATGATGCTTTTTGGTCTGACCAATACACCAGCAGCTTTCATGTCATTAATGAACAAAATATTTCAGCCATACTTAGATCAATTCATTATTATTTTTATTGATGACATACTCATCTACTCTCCAAGTCAGGAAGAACATAACAAGCATCTTCGAATAGCTTTACAGATTTTGCAGGAAAAATAATTATATGCCAAGTTTAATAAATATGAATTCTGGATGGAAGAAATTGCATTTCTTGGGCATATAGTCTTTAAGGAAGGAGTGAAGCCCGATTTATCAAAGATTAAAGCTATCCTAGAGTGAGAACTGCCTAAAAATGTGATATAAATTCAGAGTTTCTTGGGATTAGCTGGGTATTACAGAAGATTTATGAAAGATTTCTCCATAGTTACAAGACCTTTGACTGCTTTATTAAAAAAGAAAGTTCTTTTTTTATGGAATGAAGCATGCCAACGTAGTTTTGAGAGGTTGAAGGAAGCCTTCACTACGGCTCCTATACTTGTATTACCAACTGGAAATGGTGATTATATGGTGTATATCGATGCTTCGAGATAAGGATTAGGAAGTGTGCTCATGCAAATCGAAAGGTTGATATCCTATACATCTAGGCAATTGAGACCATATGAGATGAATTACCCGACACATAATTTAGATTTGGCTGCTATTGTGCATGCACTAAAGACTTGGCACATTATCTCTACAGGGAGACATTTTCTATCTTTACTGACCATAAAAGTTTGAAATACATCCCTACTCAGAAAGAATTGAACTTAAGGCAAAAAAGATGGATATAACTGTTGAAAGATTATAACTGTACCATTAAGTATCACCCAGGAAAGGCAAATGTGCTAGCAAATGCGTTGAGCTAGAAAATAGTGGAATGCTCTGCTGGAATAATTTGTTATGATGTAGGCAATTTAGTGGCTTTGCGGGCAATGAATGTTGTACTTGATATTAAAAAAATCACATATTGGCTACCTTACAAGTTAGACCATCATTGAAAGATCAAATTCAAAGTGTTTAAATGGAAGATCTATATTTGAAAAAGATGAAAGAAAAAGTTGAAGTTGGAACCAATTCTCAATTTATAGTTATGGAGGATGGTATATTGGTGATGGAAGATCAGGTGTGCGTACTGGACATTAGAGAGTTAAGGAAGCAGATCATGAATGAAGCTCATTCTACTCCTTATACGATGCATCCTGGAAGTACTAAATATACCGAGATTTGAAACCTTTCTATTGGTGGCCGACAATGAGAAAAGATGTAGCGGAGTTCATTGCGAGATGTTTAACTTATTAGCAGGTGAAAGCTGAACATTAAGCACCTACAGATAAATTACAACCATTGGAAATTTTTGAATGGAAGTAGGAGAAGATAACAATGGATTTTATTGTGGGGTTGCCTAAAACCTTTCGGAAACATGATGTCGTGTGGGTAATAGTAGATAGATTGACCAAATTAGCTCATTTTTTGCCAGTTCAAACTAGTGACTATTTGGACAAATTAGCTTCTATATATGTTTAAGAAATTGTGAGATTACATGGAGTTCCTTTATCAATTGTGTCAGACAGAGGTCCCAGGCTCACTTCGCATTTTTGGGGAAGTTTATAACAAGCTTTGGGAACAAAATTGCATTTCAGTATGGCTTTTCATCCTCAGATAGATGGGCAGTTAGAGAGGACAATTCAGACATTAGAAGACATGATGAGAGCTTGTGTACTTGAGTTTAAAAGAAACTGGGATGATCACTTACCATTGATAGAGTTTGCATGCAACAACGGTTATCACTCTAGCATCAGAATGGCTCCATATAAAGCTTTATACAAAATAAAATGTTGAAGTCTAGTGTGTTGGGATGTAAAGGGATTGAGACAACTAGAAAGCCCTGATTTGATTCAAGAAACGGTTGATAAAATCCAAGTAGTTAAGAAATATCTCAAAGCGGCACAAGATCGACAAAAGAGTTATGTAGACCAACATCGAAGAGAAATGGAATATCAGGTGGGAGAAAAGGTTTTCTTAAAGGTGTCACCATGAAAAGAGATTTTGATATTTGGTAGACAAGAAAAATTGAGCCTGAGGTACATTTGACCCTATGAGATTATAGAGAGAATCAGACCGCTAGCATATAGATTGGCACTACTAGTAGAATTATCTTTAATTCATAATATGTTTCATGTGTCAATGCTACGGTGGTACCGATCAGATCCAAGTCATGTTGTGTAAAAGCCGGAGCTAGAAATTTCTGAGATACTAACCTATATAGAAGAGTTAACGAAAATTTTGGATCGAAAGGTGAAGCAATTGAGAAATAAAGAGATACCAAAGTGAAGGTAAAATGGAGTCATCATTCTCCTAGAGAAACAATAAGGGCAGTGGAGGAACATATGAGACAGAAGTATCCATATTTATTTTCAAATAGTGGTGAGAAAATTAAATTTCGAGGATGAATTTTTTATTAAGGAGGAGATAATTGTAACACCCGTATTTTGGAAGTACTGTTCATGCATTATACCTTCACGATATTTAGAGTAGAGTTGTGGATTATATTTAAGTCTGAGTATATGTATTTTGGTAGAAAGGGACCTATTTGTAAGGTACGTTTGGACCTATTTGTCACAATAGAAAGTTATGGATTATTTGGTAATAATCCAAGTTCATTAAGGGGGTAGAGTGATAATATGGTGATATTTATGTTTATTAATTAAGATAACTAGTATTATTTTATTGTAGAGATAAATTACCATTTATGGGGATGAGACCTTGGTGTATATTTAGTGAATTATGATTGGTGCATGTGTATAAATGTATATGTGTGTGTGTGGAGTGAAGAGTGTGCAGAGAATTTCATTAGGAAGAAGAAGAGTGGATTTTTAATAGCTTTGGGAGATTTTATTTTTTCTCTACTCATCTAGCAATTATTTTGGGGAGTTTAAGAAGATCAATTAGCCATTTGAGCATCATATTGGTAAGCCTTGTATGTATTTTTGGTTAATTGAGTTAGGTTTTGAATATTATAAATTCGAGTTCTGTTTTTTATGTTATCAGTCTTAGTATTTTGATCATATTTTGAGTTGTAGAGATCTAATTTGAGCAAAGTTTAATGCACTAAAAACCTTAGAGTGTCCTCTATAATGTTTATGTTTTGACCCTGAGCTGATTTTGCTATTAAGATTATCTGCCATGGTCCGACAATTTCTTACTCAACCTATTGACTCTGTTTTACCCGGATTTAATAAAAAAATCCATATTCAATTCCATATATGTCTGAATTGAGAAATTCTAATTGAAATTAGAAGTAGACTTATATTTCTAGCTTCAATATTATTTTCATAATTTTTGGACATGTGTGTGAATTATTTGGATACATTGAACTTTAAGCATAGAGTTGCACTTAGTTGCATTTGAGTGCAAGTATCATGTTTACTTTGTGAATTAAAGTATAGAGTGCACTTAGTTTACATTGAACTTTAAGCATAGAGTTGCACATGTCTTCTCTATTACCTACAAAAATAAAATAAATAAAATAAAATCCAATAAGAAAATATAAAATAAAACTCTAAAATATAAAATCCTAATTTATATTAATTATACCTAAATATTAATCTAATTAACCTATATTTCCTAATATTTCCTATTATGCAACTTTAATAAATATTATGAAAAATAAGCAATTATTTAACTAAAAATGAATTAAAACTAAACTAATCATACTTAAATTAAACCTAATTATTACTAAATAAATACAATTATCAGCTGTTCAAAATTTTTTTTCATGTTCTTCTAAGATAAATAAATGAAAGTATTATCTAAAAAAAATAATCACAACTATCTCATATACTATCGAAAAGTCTTGTCTATTAATGACATAGATGCAACTAGTGTACCAATCAATCCAAACGACATAATCAGAAATTCATACCATCTATTTCCAGTTTTGATTGCTATTTTGGAAATAAAATATTCCACCACTCAAGTTGGCAATATCCTAATCTCAAATCTATCTTTAAATACACTATAGCATATCTCAGTTAATCAAGCAACCCTTTATTTCTCAGTTATGGATACTTATTCTTTATTGAGGTACTATTCAATTGCCTGTAATTATCACCTAACCTCTCATACTACCATCCTTTTCTCGTATAAGCTTAATGGATGCCCCTCATGGTAAATTACTCGATCTAACACTCCTTTTTACAATTCTTCTAATTCCATTGATGTGTACAAAGTAATCAATATTCATACAACCTTTAGAATAATTCTAATTCAAATCTACTCTTTAGTGCAGAGGTAATTCCGATATAATATTTAGAAACACATTAGAAAATTCTCTGATTATAAATACATCCATCACCTTTAAATTAATCTTCATTGATTCCTCATTATTGGATAAATAAGTTCCATGCCTGTACCAGTCCATATGAAAAGCAATTACAGTTTAAATTGATAAGTGTGAAAAACACATGTTTTAAGCACTCTATTTTATTGCATCGTAGGCTTATTAGTTGCATTAATTAGTTAGTTTTTAGTCAATTTAGTTAGTTTTGTTATTTTGTCTTAATTAGTAGGATTTATTTATTTTTAGATAATTTCTTTTGTGTTTTGTTTTGTAGAATGCATTTGGATGAAGATTGGATCAATCCTTGAAATGTGGATAGGCTAAAGACTCAAGATAAGGATTTATCTTCGTTGGGGATGAGCATGGCCGTGCTTAATTGTTGCATGGCCGTGCCTGAGAGTTGATTTTGGACATGTTATAGGTGGCACGGCTGTGCCACTTACAGAGCTCAGCAAAAGGTTATTTCTTGCGTAGCCATGCCATTTTCTT
>CATIWO010218845.1:0-11987 GCA_949673435.1 Macaranga tanarius
TATTCACAAGATTTAGTCTCTTTGTCTGAGACTTTCCAATTACAGTAATTTGGGTGTATTTTATTCGATAATACAAATCTATCGACAATTAATCAAAAATACCAAAACTAAGGAAATTAAATCTCGTTTCTCGAGGTTCTAGGGTTCTCGAACATCATTATACTATTCAGTTCGTCGATGCACCTTAAACAAGCATAAACAATTAAAATTGGACATTTTACTGTTCACAGAGGCGTGAGCACAGTGCAGAGGAGCCGACTTCCAATGTAGAGGCACCGATTGCGCGTCGCAGAGGCGTTGGTCACCGGCGGAGGCACCGACTTCCCGAGCAGAGGCGCCGCCCTCTTATAATTTCGGAGGCGTCCCGACTTCCCATCTCGAAGACACCGTCATCACGGGCGAAGGCGCCGCATAGCATCATGGAGATGCCGCCCACGAGCGCGGAGGCACTGCCCACTATGGCAGAGGCGCCGCCCTTTGGCCATCTGGGTCCGTTTCGACAGCAGCAAAAATTCGACCAAAAATCGATTTTAATACAATTTCAGGCATACCAAAAGTTTGTATATCAATCATAAACTAAACATAGGCTTATAAACAACTCATAAACGTCAATAGCAAGCCTAAATCTACAAGTTATGCATCAAACACCCATTTGTTTCCAGAATTGAAACTTAAATAAAAACAAACACAAAAAATTCAATTAAATCCACCACTCATAATTTTCTCTAGCCGAATCGTTCTTCTCTGGTGGAATTCAGATTCTTCTCCCAAATTCAGACCAAAATCCTCTTTCTTTAGCTTCTACCATACTCTTTTCCTCCTCCTTCTTCTTCATCTTCCTCACCATACCTGGCACTGTTCATCCCTAACAACTCCCCTTCTTCTTCCTTTGGTCCTTCTTCTTTTCTTTCTTCCTCCTCAACTCCAATTACTTCCCTTTGTTACACTTGCATCCTTAATTTCCTTTTCAATTTCATCCTTCTCATTATACTCAAAATAACTAAACTCAAATTATCAAAAAAAAATATTAACTCAAGGATAAAATAATTCATCTCCAAATAATACTAATTAACGCCAATTATCATCATTAATTAACTGAAAAAATAATATTCTTAATTGTCATAAATGAACAGTAATCCAGTTCTAGGACACGGATGTTACATAAATACCTATCAAATATAGAAAGAGAAAAAAAATTAAATATAATATTACCATTTATATGTAATATTATATAATTTAGGAATAAAATTTATTGCAAACCAAATACCAAAAATATTTTTTAACTATTTTTTTAGTATTGTAGCCAAAAATCAAAAAATATTATATTTTGTATTTGAAAAATATTTTTCAGATTTTTTTCCTAAATTATATAATATTACATATAAATGGTAATATTATATTTGATTTTTTTCCGTTTCTATATTTGATAGGTATTCAAGTCTTGGAAAATAACTTCTCGTTTTTAGAATAAGAAGTTATTTTCCCATATTTTTAAGTTATTTTTCATTGATTATCAACTTATTTTCCTTTAACTTAATTTTTTTGGTAAACCAAACATTATAAAATAAAATAAAAAAATTTTAAATTTTTTTTTTCACAAATAAACAGAGCCTAACTAACAAATAAAAATGGTCCAATTTGAATTTTTTTCATAGGGAATTTAACTCGGTGAAGTGCTGAGCAGGAACAATAGGAGTTAATTTTACAATTAAATTAGTCAATAATGCGATCTAAATTAGTCAAATGTGAGTTAATTTCACAGAACCTTGACTCCACCGATTCGAAAAGGTGCTCAGTATTATTCAACGCCCGATGGCGCTGCTTCTTCATCATTAGTGGGTGTGGTGGTGCCACTGAGGTAAAAAAAAAAAAATTTTAAAAAAAAAAACTAAAAAAATGAATTTTAAGTACTCACATTTTTATTGATGTAATATGAAACTAAAAGAAAATTTAAAAAAATACAATCTATTTCAAAATGGTATTTTTGACCAAAAATAAAAATTATTTTAAATTTTAAATTTATACCAAACACAATATAATAAAATATAAAATTTTATTTCGAATAAATTTTATAAATTATTCATTTAAACCAAACACGCTTCATTAATATAAATTCATTTGAAAATGAATTTTTATTTGGAATTCATTTCAAAAATAAAATGAATTTCTTGGTGGAATTGAACCAAACATAGGCTTAGGCTTATTATTAAATCAAGCACATAATTCTGACTACACTTTCATTGAGGCAAATGAATTTAGAATTTATATATATTTGATCACCTTATATATATTCAATTCACATTTAAATAAAATTAAAATATGTAGATCACCTTTAAAATGGATATAGATTTTAGCCAAATTAGTTTTGAAATTGCTTTTAGATGTTTTGTATAATTTAAAATGGGATAACAACATTTCCAGTTCTAAAAATTTTATCGTTTCTTCAATTAAGTTCTGGAAATAATTTTGTACAATTGAGTTCATAGAGTATTTAAAAATTTAATCATTTGTTTTATCCTGTTAAATGTAACAGAATAAGTATACGTGATAGTATATTTGCATGTGTGACATCCTTGTCAATACTACATTATCCACATCATCTTTCCATGTTATCTCCCCAGCCATTTGTCATTTTCATGTCATCAACCACATCTGTAAAGTGTTCCAATACAACTTTCTACTATTAAAAGTAAAGAGAGTGTTTGTACCCAATATAAATTTTTGGACCTATAATTAAAGTTAAGGCCCAAGGTAAGCCCGATATTAAGATCCAGCTCATTTGATGTTACTTAGAAAAGGAAAATTATTGAGCTGAAGAAAGAAGCTTCTAGAGGGAGCTAAAAAAACAAGCAGGGGCTGTAGAGTTGATAGAGGTAATCCAAGAGACGCAGGTTACAGGAGTTATTGAAGGAAATTATGGCAGCATTCAAGAGGAAACTTGCTTCTGCACCAAGTACCTGGGCTATAAAAGGGAGAACACAAGAATAAATAGAGACACATAACCAATCATCAACAAATCAATAATCAACAATCAACCAATCCAAATATCAAGCTTTAGCAATTTTCTTAATAGTCATTTCCTCTAACTTTTAGCAATTTTATACTTTCATTCTAGCAAACTTCATACTTATTGTTCATTAAATACAAATTTTCAATTCACATTTCCCTAAGCTTATTTTCATTACCTTCAGCTGCTTATCATTACCTTTAGCTAAACAAACTACTGTTCATCATTAAATATAAATTTCAAATCCTTTGAAACTCAAACAAATTATGGTAAAGGTGTTTGGGAATCCGTAATTATCTGAAAGAAGTCAGTAATTATTAAATTTGGAAAATTAGTCTTCCCTGGCACGCTCGCAAACCCGGTTCAACTGAAAAATTGCACCAACAATCTTTTGGCACGCTCGGTGGGACTCATTCCAATAGAATAACCAGACTTAAAAGTGGAAAAAGACATCTCTGACGTTGGTGACTCTACTAACAACCCGTCAGTAAATACTACTGGTAATGACACTGAACAGCATGATAACTTGGTGCCTCATGAGTAGACCCAATCCTTAAGTGGGGCACCTACTATCTCTGATGGCCAGGAAATATAAATTGTTAATACTACTACAACTGCAACTGAGGGCTCATATGGGCTAAAGGGAGTTCACGATTCATTGGCTCAGATAAATGTTACGATAAGCCAGGCTTTGCAAGAAATCACTGCCTCATTCACCAAAATAGGTGAGGGCCTGAAGTAAAACACATCTCTGAATGTGGCAGTGCAACCCCAAGGAGATACTCTAAATTCATTCTCCACTACTAGACCCAACACTAGAGTCCAGAATCTTATGGAGGAAAGGTACATTCTCCCACATAAGAGGGAAGAACCTATCAGAGGAACTAATCAGAACACTGCTCAAAATGGTAACAATAGTAACAGTTCTAATACTGTTATATTGACTCTTAATAACCAACCAGATGTTTGGCAGGACAAACTCAAATTTATAACCTGGAATTTATGATCTGGAGACTAATCAGCAGGGAAGAAGCTTGGGGGTAATATTCACCAAGGGCAAATTCTATTACCCCTTACCCCAAGGACAGATGGCATTTCCTCCAGTCAATTTGCAATTTCCTCAAGGGCCTAATTCAATACCTCAACTTTATCTACCTTTACCTCAAGCTTCAAGAGGTGGAGGAGTTGATATAGATGCTGTGAGGGATGTTGTGTAGGAATTGTATGGTCTCGGGCTGTGCTAGATTGGCCATCCTGAATTTCATAAACCATACCTAGATGCTATTGACAGAGATAACCCATATCCCAGGGGGTATCACATTTCATAATTTTTATTATTCTCTGGGGAAGATGGGCAGTCCACTTTGGAACATATAGCGCGATTCATAATCCACTGTGGTGAATTGGCTAACTATAAAAATTTCTCTAATTTCAGGTTGAGAATGTTTCCTAATACCCTGACAGGCGCAGCTTTCACATGGTATGCCACCCTATCTAGAAATTCTATTTTTACTTGGCAAG
The DNA here is from genome assembly GCA_949673435.1 of Macaranga tanarius. Taxonomy (NCBI): domain Eukaryota; kingdom Viridiplantae; phylum Streptophyta; class Magnoliopsida; order Malpighiales; family Euphorbiaceae; genus Macaranga; species Macaranga tanarius. The sequence continues at coordinate 4,529 of CATIWO010218845.1, forward strand.
AGATAGAGTGACAGTTTCATACACAGTTCTTCCATGTTGAACCTGAGGTGTGCATAGTATAACTATCCAGGGTGACTTAAAGGGTTGGTGAAACTGCAGACCTGTTTATTGTAAGTTTTAAGAAGATGAGGAATAAGCGCAGAATATTTCTCCCTGAGTCAGAGTATGTGAAAATGGCTCAAAGGGGTCTGACATTGAATTACGGAAGAAATTTCAAGGCATAGAATTTCGTTACTTTTACGAACTAGTCATTAAAGTCATTGAATATGAAGAGTTATTGAAAGAAGAAAATTAGAGAAGCAAGGATGTCATGGGAACCTATTTCCAAGAGGTATCAAATACTGAGGTGGCAGTAGCTGATCTGATTACTACTAATTCCTATGTCTGTCCACGTTTAGAAAAGAAGGCTTCAGAATCCTGAAAGAAGCCTTAAGGATCCAATCCTTAAAATCAGTACACTTTTGAAGTCTTGAAAACAGAGCAGATCTTCAATTTTCTCACAAAGGAGAATTTCATCAAATTACCTCCAGACCATAAGATTCCATCCAAAGAGGAATTGAAGGGAAATGATTACTGTAAGTACCACAACTCCTTTAAATATTCTACTAATGCATGCTAGGTGTTTAAGAATGTGGTACAGGATTGAATCAATAAGGGTATCCGAAAATTCCCTGAGAAAAAGGATATAATGCTGATTGAAGAAGATCCTTTTCCCCCAATGGCTATAGTGAATTCTGTTAATATTGACTTGAGAGCTTTACTGAATGTAAAGAAAAAGATAAAAAAAAAGCAGGAAGATTGGGATACACTGGGCCAACCTTTTGGCAAGTTTGACTACATGGTGAAATATTCTAAACCACCTCCTAACAATATTCCTCTAAGTGGTACTATTTCTACAGAATGGAAGAAAGAGAGTAAGGAGAAAAAGTAAATTCAAGTTTCAAATAGAGAACCATTCAGAAGCCGGAACCATTGGAGGCCACAATTTGCAAACAGAAGATTTTCTCCCTCTTTTGCACCAGAAAGGAGTTACAGGCCTAGAGGAAGGAGGGAAAAAAGGAGATCACCACCAAGGTTCCAAAAGAGATAGCCCAGATTTATTCTACCCTCTCTTGTGCAATCCAACCAGCAGTGGCATAGGGTGGAACATAAAAAGTTTCCTCAACCACCTACACGGACACAGAAAAGGAGGTTCCAAAGGTAGAGAGCAGCTGAATAAAGGTAAAAAAAAAGCTAGAGATCTAATATAGTGCAAAATCCAAATTCAGACACAAGGCAACTGAGGATCCAATTTCTGACATAGAGGTAGAGGAATCTATTAGCAGCTCAGATAAGCTAATGCCATTTATTGATAAACTAAATATGTTGGATAACATGGAGATTAATAGTTTCACTATGGATGGTGAACCAATACCATTCAGGTGTGCTACATCCTTAGTCACTCTGTTTAAAGAATTTATGATGCAATAAAGTGATGCTGAAGAAGATATGGTTGAAATTCAGAATGCTCAGGGGGCAATACCCTTGGAAGATGAGAAATTTATTAGTGGAGTTACTATTCAGGCCACTAGGCTGAATTTTCCTAAAAGAATTATCATAGAGAAACCATCTGTGGAGGCAACTAGACATATAAAACCTCTTTACATTAGAGCACATCTTAATGGCAAGCCTTTTTCCAGAGTACTTATTGATAATGGGTCGGCATTGAACATCATGCTACTCAGGTTACTGCATTCACTGGGTAAAGTAGAAGAGGAGTTGATAGCCACCGATATTATAGTGGTAGCTTGCACATAAGAAGTCACAAAAACAATTGGAGTTCTACCACCTGAGATCACTGTGGGAAGTAAAAAATCTCTTAATGCATTCTTTATAGTAGACTCCAGTGCAAGCTAAAATTTATTACTAGGAAGAGACTGGATTCACACCAACTAGTGTGTACCTTCCTCTCTGGACTAGTTTTTACTTCTATGGAACCATTATACTAATGCATACTGGGTGTTTAGGAATGTGGTACAGGATCAAATCAATAAGGGTGTCCTGAAATTTCTTGAAAAAAAATACAATGCTGATTGAAGAAGATCCTTTTCCCTAGTGGCTACAGTGAATTTTGTCAATGTTAACTTGAGAGCCTTACTGAATGTAAAGAAAAAGATCAAAGAGAAGTAGGAAGTCTGGGATACACTGGGCCAGCCTTTTGGCAAGTTTAACTACATGTTGAAATATTCTAAACCATCTACTAACAATATTCCTTTAAGTGGTACTATTTCTACATGATGGAAGAAAGAGAGTAAAAAGAAAAAGTAAATTCAAGGTTCAAATAGAACACCATTTAGAGGCAGGAACCATTGAAAGCCATAATTTGAAAATAGAAGATTTTCTTCCTTTTTTGCACCAGAAAGGAGTTATAGGCCTAGAGGAAGGAGGGAAGAAAGGAGATCACACTAAGGTTCCAAAGGAGATAGCCCAGATTCATTCTACCCCCTCCTGTACAATCCAACTAGTAGTAGCAAAGGGTGGAATACAAAAAAATTCCTCAACCACCTACACGGATGTAGAAAAGGAGGCTCTAAAGGCAGAGAGCAGCTGAACAAAGCAAAAGGAGCAAGAGATCCAATCTAGTGCAAAATCCAAGTTCAGACACAAGGTAACTGAGGATCTAATTTCTGACATGGAGGTAGAGGAATATGTTAGCAGCTCAGATGAGCTAATGCCATTTATTAATGAACTAAATATGTTAGATGACATGAAGATTGAAAATTTCACTATGGATGGTGAACCAATGCCATTCGGGTCTACTACATCCTCAGTCACTCTGCCTAAAGAATTTATGATGCAACAAAGTGATGCTGAAGAAGATGTGGTTGAAATTCAAAATGCTCGCAGGGCAGTACCCTTATAAGATGAGAAACTTATCAATGGAGTTACTATTCAGGCCACTAGGCTGAATTTCCCAAAAAGAATTATCTTGGAGAAACTATTTATGGAGGCAACTAGACATATTAAAGCTCTTTACATTAGAGCAAATCTTAATGGCAAGCCCTTTTCCAGAGTACTTATTGACAATGGGTCGACAGTGAACATCATGCCACTCAGGTTACTGCATTCACTGGGTAAAGTAGATTAGGAGCTAATAGCCACCGATATCACAGTGGTAGCTTTCACAGGAAAAGTCACAAAAATAATTGGAGTTCTGCCAACTGAGATCACTGTGGGAAGTAAAAAATCTCTCAATGCATTCTTTATGGTAGACTCCAGTGCAAGCTACATTTTGTTACTAGAAAGAGAGTGGATTCACGCCAACTAGTGTGTACCTTCCTCTTTGTACTAGTTTTTACTTTAATAGAATGATGATGAGATAGAAAGTTTTTGGGTAGATAATAGACCCTTCAGTACCTGTTCAGATAACTTGGAAGCTAGATTTTATGATGTGGACATGATGAGTGTGAAATATGCATGTGTTGAGCAGTCCATTTTATTACATATTAAGTTTAAAAATGCATTGTTTAGTTAGTTTTTAGTTAATTTAGTTAGTTTTGTTATTTTATTTTAATTTAGGTGCTTTTATGTTAAATAGGTAATTTTTGTTTAGTTTTTGGTTGTAGGATGTATTTGAGAGGAGATGGAGATAGTGCTTGAAGATAAAGATAAGACTGAAGCTTAAAGTTGAAAGGTTATCCTCGCATCAGGGCACATGGCCATGTGCATGCCATGTGTGGAGTTGCATGCCCATGCCTGAATTGAAGAAGAGCTAGTTACAGAGCACATACCCATGCGCATGCCCATGTGCCAGTCACATGCCCATACGCACAGCCATGCCTGATTCTAAACTTTTAGAGTTATTTTGATGCATGGGCGTGTCTAATTATTGCATACCCGTGCATGATGATGTGGAAGCCAATCAAAAGTGGATTTTAAGCTGAAATTTGGATAGATAGAAGCTCATATTTTAAGACTATATTTAGATAGAGTTTGGGAGAGTTTAAATGACCTTTTTCATTAGGAAACTAGGTCTTTTAAATATAACCATTTGTTTTTCATTAGGGAGTTCCTAGTTTTTAGTTTTAGTTCTAGTTTTTGGTTCTCTACTCTCTTAGTTTTTTAGAATATATTTTCATTTTATTTTGCTTAGTAGAGGAGATACTTGGCTTGAAGTTAGAAGAGAAAGGCTTCCTTACATCATTTGGAAAGGAGTTTTTCTTGTATCACTCTTTTATTTAATTATTATTATGTTCAGAATGATTTTCATTTCTTATTTGTTTTCTTTTATTCTTAACATGAGTAGCTAGATCCTTTTTAGGGTTCTTATTCTGAATTGACCATATGCTTATTGTGATTTATATTAGGTTGCTAGATTTAATTAAGTGGTTATTGTTGTGGTCAATGTCATTTTAGGACTGATCACCCTAAGATTGAATTAATACTATAGGCTTAATCGAGAGATAGATTCTGTAGGAATAGGCAATGACCTATTAAATACTTAATTAGTTGAGAGATAGTTAAGTGGATTAATATTGATTAAAGGTTGTGTTTAAAATTAGAATTAAAAGGTAATAGTTTGGTGAGAGCCACTAAACTTAGTGTTAATTAATCTCCATTTAATTATAGCTTTATCTGAGAGGAAAATCCATAGTTTCTAAGATTCCTTCAAAATGAATTAGAAATAGTTAAACCTAGTTGGTTAATCGATCCTTTGAAATGGTCTAATTGAGAATAAGAACCCTAGCTTTTAATATTTGTTTGAATTTGAATTTTACTTTAGTTTGTTTTAGTTTTAGTTTTTAAAGAATCTAAACTCTATTTCGTTGTCTGAACAAATAAACATAGTTAGTATTTCAACATTCAATTCACAATCTCTGTGGAATGATATCTTTATTACTACTTGATATGATTCTGTGCACTTGCGGATTTTGTATACATTAAGTTTTTGGCACCGCTGCCGGGGATTGGCAAAGAATTGATATTGTAAAGAAAATTGTGTTGCTTAATTTAGACGTTATTTTTAATCTTGGTTCTAATTGTGGTATTGCAGGAATTTGTGTTGTTTGATGCACATCACACGAAGTGTAAGCAAACAACTTGAGTTGATACCATTTGATTTGGAGTTAGAAAAGATAGTTTGTGAGAAAAAGAAACAAACAATCATATTACGACAATCACCAAGTAAAATGGACTTAGGAGATGATGCAAGGAATGACCCACCGAGACAATAAGTTCTTCAAAATCCTCAGAATGGTCAGAGAACCATATGAGATTTTGTGAGTCCTAATATGTAAGGTGATCAAACACCAATTGTACGGCCAGAAGTAGTAGCAAATAACTTTAAAATCAAGCTGGCAATGATTCAAATGATCAAAAACTCACCATTCAATGGGCTACCATATGAGGATCCATTTGGTCATATGTCTAGGTTCTTGAAGTATTGTTCTACCTTCAAGATGAATGGAGTACAGCCTGATGCAATCCGGTTGATTCTCTTTCCATTTTCTCTTATGGACAAAGCAAAAAGATGGTTTACAAATTTTCCACCCAACTCCATCAACACTTGGCAAGAGCTTTACATAGCATTTTTCAACAAATACTTACTACCTGTAAAGGTGTTGAGGATCAAAAATAAGATTAATTCTTTCTTTCAAAGAGATGATGAAGCATTCTACGAGTGTTGGGAAAGATTCAAAGACCTTCAAAAGTAGTGTCCACCTCAATTGATTCCTACATAGGATTTGGTGCAATCATTCTACAAAGGAGCCAATCATACAATTAGAGTCAACATTGATGCATCAGCTGGAGGTACTATCATGTCAAAGATACTAGAAGATGCATTGGACCTCTTTGAAGAAATGGCCAATACCCAAAGTTTGTAGTCTAATGAGAGAACCATTACAAAGAAAGCTGGAGTGATAGAAGTGGACAATTTTACCATGTTGAATGCAAATCTTGATGCTCTGACAAAAAGGATGGACAAAGTGAATATGAATGCAATATCTACATTGTCTTCCTCATGTGAACTATATTAAGGAGGTCATCATACTATAGAATGTCAAATGATGCAAGGGATGACTACAGAGGGAGTCAACTATATGGGAAACTTCAAAGGATCTCAAAACCAAGTCTATGGTAATACCTATAATTCAAGTTGAAGGAATCATCCAAATTTCTCTTGGAGCAACTAAGGAAACAACCAGTGGAGACCACAAGCACCACCAAGATTTGGAGGTCAGAATGCACAACAACCTCAACCTCAACCTCAATTTTACTAAAACAAAAGGTCATCCTCTAGAACTTTAATGGAGAGTAAGATGGAGAAATTCATGGATATGATGTCATCAAAGATGAGCCAGCAAGATGAAGCTCAAAAGAGGATGGAGTAAATGATCTGAAATCATTCTTCTTCTATTCACAATCTAGAAGTGCAAATGCGGCAGCTAACAAATTCCTTATCAACAAGGAATCAAGGTGCATTACCAAGTAATACAGAGAAGAATCCAAAAGAGTAAGTAAAGGCTATCACCTTAAGAAGCAGTACAGAGATCCAAACCCCTAAGGCAACAATAGAGTATGAAGAAAAGAAGAATGAAGGAGAGAAAGAATAGGATGATGAAAGGGTTGAGATACCAAAAGAACCATAAGTGAAGGAGGAGAATAAAGAAAAGGCAAAGTCATCACCAATTCAACCTTATTAACCTCCAGTACCATTTCTGCAAAGGTTGAAGAAAAAGGAGCATAACCAGCAGTTTGTAAAGTTCTTGGAAAGATTTAAGACACTCCACATCAATATGCCTTTTATGGAATGTCTAGCTCAAATGCCAAAGTATGCAAAGTTCTTAAAGGAGTTGATTTCCAACAAGAAGAAGTTGTAGGAATTTGAGACAGTCACACTCATAAAGGAGTACAGTGCCATCATCTCAAATAAACTTCCTTTAAAAAGGAAGCAACCAGGGAGTCTTACTATTCAATGTTCTGTTAAGAATTTATCATTTCAAAAATCTTTGTGTGATTTAGGTGCTTCTATTAATCTTATGCCCTTGTCTATTTATAGAAAATTGGGACTTGGAGAAGCAAGACCAATAAACATTCGTCTATAACTGGCAGATAGGATAGTGAAGGAACCAGAAAGAATAGTGGAAGATGTGCTAGTAAGGGCTGAAAAATTCATCTTTCCAGTGGACTTTTTCACCCTTGACTTTGAGGAAGATGAAGACGTTCCATTAATCCTTGGTATGCCTTTTCTATACACTGCCAAGGTAATCATTGATGTATATGATGGAACTTTGACTCTAAGAGTAGGTGAGGAAAGTTGTAAATTCAACATCTATCAAGGTATAAAACATTTTTATGAAAGTAATTTGTGCTTTAGAGTTGATATTTTGGATGAATATGTGATTGAAATCCAACAAAGGAGGTTAGCAAAATATGATGAATTGGAGTATATTAAGAAGTGTATGCAGGTACAAACCCC
>CATIWO010218857.1:0-13552 GCA_949673435.1 Macaranga tanarius
TTTTTTGTCTTAGGCTTTGAAAATTCAAGCGAGATTCCTATGATGGAACATAGGGAAATTTAATTCTCACTATAGAGGCAACAAATAATTATCCATTTCCTTGTAAAAGACAACAAAATGTTCCATTTCGTGAGCTATATCCTAAATTCCCAATTTCCTAAATCCTACACTACTTATTTACATATTCTATACATTTGTCAGCACATAAAATGACATATCATTAACAGACAATTTTCCACAAACGTAGATTTAGAAACCTAAATCCTAGCCTCAACCCTCATGCATTGTATTGTTGAACATTATCTTTAATGAAATCATATTTTATATATTTATTTATTTTTAAGAGCAAAAAAACAATTACATGATTATTTTTTAACGACATATAATAGCACATAGTTTAAATATTTAAAATTTACATACATCAATTTATAAAATTAATTTTAATCTAATTTAAAAGAAACAATTGTTCATATTATGTAATTCATTAGTACTTAAATTATTTAGCATTTTTATTAATAAAAAAAATTCTTTATGCACAACAAACTAATGTAAATCCATTATTTATGTACTTAATAATTTTCATCGAAAAATATTATTATTATACTTTAGAATTATTTCCCCAAAAAACATTATTGAAGTATATATATATTTGTGAAATTATAAATTGATGTAATTCTTAAAGTGCTATTTTAGAAAAAATGTAAATGAATTAAGTCAAAATGTTGCAAAAAATATAAGAAGGTGGTGTTCATCAACATGCGCATTCATTTACAATTAAGGCACCTAAAGGTCAAGTCACTATTGTTCATGGATATTCTTTTGACTGACCTATGGTTTTAGCCTTTAGGGCACTCCACTAAGCATTAAAAATTTCTCTGCTAAGTGCTAGCTGTTCAAATAGCATTTCCTCTCAAAAATTTTCAGTGCCCATGGCCATATTCAGCATTAACTTAATTATATTAATTAACATTGTCAGCCACTAAAGGTTTTTCTGTACATATATATAGCTATTGGTCATGTTTAGATGCAGCTAAGCCTATGAACATAGGACACTATGAAACCATTATATAACCTATGATCAAACAATTTACTCATTAATTACAGCAAAGAAAGTAGTTGCTATAGTAATTGAGAGTAATGTAATGAACATATAAATTTTCTAAAATTTTTGATATTATTATTTTATATTTAGTTCTTAGTAATAAATAGATTAAATAATCTAAAAATTAACTTCATTGTAATTTTTCATTGTATATTATATATAAATTTATTCTATGAATCCACGACATTGCATTTAGTTACGATAGCCAATTGCTCTTGATAGCCACAAATAGCCACCACATAGCAACTGTTTATTGTCTTCTCTTACCATACTCTTATTGATTTTTGGGTGATTTTTGGTGATTTTTAGCCAAAAAAACCACCACAAACTTTTTTTTTCCTTCTAGTATTTGACTTTCCTTTTACTTGGTGCTTACACATCTAGCTTCAAGAGATAAGGATCATGATGATCCGGCCACCACTGCAACAGATGCTACTGCTGTGATTTTGGCCGGTCACTATGGTGCTCTCCTCTTTTGCGGGTCTTGATCTTGTTCTTGATCTTGTTCGCCAATATTGTTGTTGTTAGTATTATTTTTGATCTTGTATGAGTATGACAGTGTTATTGTTGTTTGTGTTATTTATTTTGTTTGTTGTAGTTGTTGTTGTATTATGTTTGCTTCTGTGTTTATTTTACAACTGTGTTTGTTTGTTTTACTGTTGAAAATTCCTCTACCATCATTAGTCAGTTCTGTACAATTTATCTAGAAGTGGTCTCATATATAAGAATCCCTAAGTTGGTAGAGAGTTGTTTATGGTGTTTGCAGTTAGTCCTATGGTTTGTTATCAACGGGAGAAAATTTTTTCTTTTTCATGTCGTTGTAAATATTTTTCAATGAATGCAATATTTGTCATGTTAAAAAAAAAAAATAATGGTAAAATTTAAATTTTACATATCCAAATTTTTAGAAACCACAATAAATTATTTCTTCACTCCATTTTTTATTTTAATGAATGAAAATTCTACATCAGGAGCTCTTTTTAGAAAGCAAATGGATACGCATAAAGTGAATGAACTTTGCTATTTGCATATAATTTTCCTTGTCATAGCCACAACATATTAATAAGCATATTAAATGAGAGGATGAGTATGGCCTAACAATTCAACTTATATTTACAATAATATCCTTTCATTTTTTTTGGTTAGACTACGAAGTGTCCTGTACTGGCCTCCACTGGAAGCGCCTTTAAACCCGCACCACATTCAGACTAATTTCCGTTCGAGCCCGGTAGAACCACAAGGGCTTAACAATTCAACTTATATTTACAATAATATCCTTTTATTTTAATTTAAAAGAATTACATACAATATTATGGTTTGGTTTGGCCAAAAACAAGCTTCCCTTGTGAATTTGATTATACATATACATTAATGATTTATTAGAATGAAATTAAACAATTTTAAAAGTCATTTAGCCATTGAGAAACAGCCATTAACATTTAACACACAGTAACATAACAGTATCCAAAAATGCTTTAGTCCTTTTCCTCTTCCCATCTTAATCATCAGTCATCACTTCTCTATCTTAATGGGGATGTTTGACCAACAAAATAGTTACTAAATAATACAAAAAGAAAAGCTCATTATTATCAACCATGAACAAAATTAAAACCTCAACCAATCCTAAAAAGAAACCCACACCACAATTGTTTTTCTCTTTCCTCACATGTTAATTTAGCGTATTTTTCTTCAATTATATATAATGTTTTTATTTTTCTTTAAAATTATTATTCGTTTACACTTTGTGGTTATTGAATTCAAACATAAAAATCAGGACATCACGCTGTATAATATTCTCATAAAGAAAATCACTAAAATCTTACAATATTGAACCAATTTTTAAAATTTAATTTAATACATTTAATTCAAATTAGAAAAAGTGAACATAATATATTTTAAACTAAAATTAATTTGAACATATGAAAGTTAAGATCCTTCAATGAAATATTTATTTTTGTTATTTAAAAAAGTTAGCTTGGAAGATACAAATTAATAAGTGAATCATATACCTATATATTTTAAAAATCTGCTAATTAAATAAAGATTTCATTGATTTTGTTAAATTCAAAACACTAAAGTGGTGTTTGATAAAACTGAAAATTAAATGCTGAATGCTGAATATATTAAACACTGAAATTTTTAAATACTGAATTAAATAAATCTGTTTGATAACTATAAGTGCTGAAAATCATAAAAGTGATTAATTTTACATATTAAACCTTCTGATATTGACAAGTGAGTAATAATTTTTAAATAATAAGGATACAATAATCACTGTAATAAAAAAATTTTAAAACCTAACAACTTAATGTGTTCTACAGATATTTTAAGTCAAAAATTTTAACTTATTATTTTAAGTATTTTTTAACTTAATTAAATAATTTAAATTGGGCTCATTTTGAATTATCAAACTAAAATAATTAAGTGCTGAATATATTAATTTTCAGTATTAAATGGTGTTATCAAACACCTCCTAAATTTAAACTCCAAATAAAGAGTCAAAATAATTGAGATTAGTCTCAAGTTATTGAGAGTTTATCTCTCTTAAATAATTTTTTGTTAGTTGTTTTAGTTTAGTTTGTTATTTAGTCCTCTGATCTGTCCAATGGAGCTATGAGTTGGTAGATCTTGGTGGTGCAAGATTCTGCTCCGATCGACTCATTCGTCGCATCAGTATAATGTTTCAGACTAAAAATGTATTTCTTTATTGTATTTCTAGGAGGATATTTCAAGTTGTTTCCCTTGTATTTTAATATTATATATTTTTAGAGAGAAATATCATTTGTTTATGTGTATGTTTTTCAGTATTTTATGTACTGAAATTTGTAACACTTTATTTGGTGCAATGATATATCACCAAATTTGATAAAAAAAAAAACAAAAAAAAAGAGTAAAAAAAAAAAAATTCAAAAGGTAAAAAAAAAGTCATTGAAGAGTTTAATGTAACATAGCTGATAACAAGTCATGTTTTTTTTTTTTGAACATAAGATAACAAGTCATGTTCATAACAGCAAATCAAAGAGAAAAATCCCGAGAAGAGCTTTTTTTTTTTTTTAATATATATATATATATATGCACGACACATTTCCACTTCATTGCCTTCTCTTTTACAGTAATGTAATGTAATGGCATTGGCTATGGTAGTAATGGATTGTATGTAAGGCATCATCTATAAGAAAAAAAAAAAAAAAAAGCTCATCACCTACCACTGATAACTCCATCCCTTCTTCTCTGTTATTATCTCTTTCCCTTCCCCACCACTCCACAACAACAACAACAAAAGAAAAAAAAAATCACAATTTCCATGTCCTTCTTGTTCTCGTTCTTCTTCATTTTGGCACAACCAACTACATCAACAAAGACAATTGCCACTACAACTATAAATCCTTTTTCTTTTTCTTGTCATTTTTGGCTTTGGGTGCACAGAAAGCTCCACCCCATCTTAGATTTACACTCACATTTGCCCTCCATTGTAATTAAAAATAAAAATCTACTCTTTTTGGCTATTTAGTTCCATTTTTTTGACAGTTGGGTTGATTTGAGTTTCCTGGACATGGGTTCTTTCTGACATTGGTTTTTTTGGGATTTTTTTGTCTGAGATCTGGATTCTGAGTAGCGGGTATGGTTAAAAGGTTTCAAAGATCTAGACTTTGAAGGCTGTTCTTGTTGAGCTCATTTCAGGGAGGTAAGAGAATGAACCACTTGCTTTCTTGTTTTATTATCAGTATGTTGTTTCTTATTTTTGATTGCATTTACTGATATGGGTAAAAATCAGTTCTATGTTAAAGTGATAATTTAGTTGCTATGGCTTTTTGGATAGTCTAATTGCATTGTGGTATTTGATCTGTTGATTTTTGTTCATTGAACTGCTTATACTAATTATTGAACATCTCTTTGAACTGTAAATGATGCTGCTGCTGCTTTTTTTAACATGTTCTCTAGCAAATTTGGCTATCTTTAGTGTGGAATTGTTGAGTATATGGTCCTAGTGCAGTGTGCAAATGTTGGGATTAGAAGATTCCGTATTTGTCATCTAAATTATATAGTAAATTAGCAATACAGTTTGATGCAATTTTTATCTCTCTCATGTCAATGATGCAGGTATTGGACATCTTAAAAACAAGAAATGGCCGGTGATCTTACCACAGAAATGTCCAAGAAAACTGCCATTTTTGGTCTCAAGGTGTGGGAAGTAATTGGAATTGTTGTATTATTATTCATCATAATTATCCTGTCTGTGTTGTCATATTACATGACTTCGCGGAAGAAGTCAAGAAGAGATCGAAACAGACTTCCCCTAAGTCAAATCCCAGCTGTTTCAAAGGAAATTAAGGAAGTTCGTGTGGAACAAATATCCACAAATGAATTTGTACCGCGTGATGGGATTCTTCTTACAATTCATGATAAGAACAGTGACAAAGAATCAGACAAGGTGATGGTCCATCTGGGTATGGGAAAGGCGAAGAATGGAGACAATAGCAGTCAGTCAGGTTCATTTCATCACTTAGACAAAGATTGTGGATCACAATCAGGTGAAGAAGGGAGTTCTGGCACGGTTACGATATATAAACCTTCTTCTTCTTCATATCCTATTACTGCCCCTTCTCCTCTATGCGGCCTCCCTGAATTCTCTCACCTGGGCTGGGGTCACTGGTTCACATTGAGAGATCTTGAGCTAGCAACAAACAGGTTTTCAAAGGAAAATGTCCTTGGGGAGGGTGGATATGGAGTTGTTTACCAAGGACATTTGATCAACGGCACTCCTGTGGCAGTGAAAAAGATCCTGAACAACCTGTGAGTTCAAGATTCATATTTTCAATATCCTTATCTTTCCCTTTTCTTAAATGGTTCGTTCTTCTTTGTCTATCAAGTTCTTTATCAATTGTACTTTTAACTGTTATCTTTAGGGGCCAAGCAGAGAAGGAATTTAGAGTAGAAGTTGAAGCCATTGGTCATGTGCGCCACAAAAACTTGGTACGCCTCCTGGGATATTGCATGGAAGGAACTCACAGGTACCTTTTTCTTTTTTAAAAATGTCACTTAGAAAATATAATGTCATCCGGATTATAGTCAAGGCTAGCTCAAGTTGCTTGGTCATGCTGCAGATGCTACTATTAATCTTATCATATGGTCTCATTTGTCATGATGATTACAGGATGCTGGTTTATGAATATGTCAACAATGGAAATTTGGAACAATGGCTTCATGGAGCTATGCGTCAGCATGGTTATCTTACTTGGGAGGCCCGCATGAAGGTTCTCCTTGGTACAGCTAAGGCGTAAGTCAATTACTTGTGTCTCTTCTGAGAATTCTTGTTCCCATGTCACCGTGTGACTCAATATGTTTCTTGCAGCCTTGCCTATTTGCATGAGGCCATTGAACCAAAAGTGGTGCACCGAGACATTAAGTCCAGCAATATATTAATAGATGATGACTTTAATGCCAAAGTTTCTGATTTTGGACTGGCCAAATTGCTTGGATCTGGAAAAAGCCATGTCACTACTCGTGTTATGGGGACATTTGGGTAAGCTTTCTGCTCCCAATTTCTTCCTAGTGCCTGCATGGGTAATCCTGTGTGTTCTGGTCTTTGTTCAATGTATTTCTCACTTAGGTAGATTAATAATCACATTTGAAGTCCATCTAATTTTCTCCTCTCAAAAATATGATCTGGCAGATATGTGGCTCCTGAATATGCAAATACTGGTCTTTTGAATGAAAAGAGTGATGTCTATAGCTTTGGGGTTCTGCTCTTGGAAGCTATCACTGGAAGAGATCCTGTAGACTATGGTCGTCCTTCCCATGAGGTATGCTATAATATTATAATTGCATAAAGTTGTTTGCATTATTGAAAATGCACATGCTAAGTTGCAGGCAGCAGCAATTATCTAAAAACAACTGGAATTTACTCTTAAATATTTATCTGATGCTTCTTAACAGTTAGTTAAACACTTTCTGGTTTAGATCTCCTAGCATTTGTCAGGACTTGAGATTGTTCCAGACTAGCATAATTAACTTCTTTGTTGTTGATTGCATTGTAATCTCCATCATTTAAGGATGATTTCTGTGTTTGCCATTTTGAGAACACCATGTGGCTTTTTTCCTTTTCTAAATAGACAGGATATAGTAACCTTAACCAAGACCTTAGATTAATCTCTTATTGTTTTGCTCTTCTATGATGCTTGAAGTTCGTTTAGAACTTAATAGTCTTTAGTGGTGCTTGGACAAATTAAGGGAAGGGTGATTTGAGTGAGTCAACTGAACTGCAAATTACTCTTAAAGCTGAAGATTAGTAGTTTGTAGATGCCTCTTGGGAGCAAACCATGGTTTTCTCTAATCTAGAGATTTTTTGGCAATATGCTTCATACATGATTGAACAATCAAAATATTCAACGCCTTCATAAATTGAAGTTTTGCACATTTTGATCAGAGTCTCTCTGGAGTGGTGTTAATCGTGAAATTGTCTTGTTTGCAGGTGAATCTCGTCGATTGGCTAAAAATGATGGTTGGAAGCAGGCGGTCTGAAGAAGTTGTTGATCCAAACATTGATGTAAGGCCATCAACAAGAGCTCTAAAACGTGCCCTATTGACTGCTTTGAGGTGTGTTGATCCAGATTCTGAAAAAAGACCTAAGATGGGCCAGGTTGTTCGGATGCTTGAATCTGAGGAATATCCTATTCCAAGAGAGGTTAGTTTCCTGGTAGTCCCTAAAAGGGGTGTCTGATACAAATATCATACACATTGCATCTTAAACTCATTCAGGGAAACATAGAACGAATTTCCGTTTTTGTATTGTATGACTTGACTGAACCCTTCATTTCTCACTTAACATTGTTGTGATGCACCAAATCGTACCTTCATTTCCTTGTGAGATCAGTCTTTGAGCTTGTTTGTTTCCTAGAGACGTGTGGCTGAATTTTGAGTTGAACTTGTAATGTTTCAGGATCGTAGACATCGAAGAACACATGGGGGTAGCATGGAGATTGAATCTCAGAGAGAGAATTCTGATACTGATCGCAGTGATTATCCAGGTTCAAGATCAGAGAGCAAGCGAACATAATGATACAATGGTGTTTAGGGGATTTCAGGGACTTCATCATAAACTGAGGGGGGATAATTCTTACAAAATTTTTTCACTCTTTAAATTCCTGGGCTTGCCTCATTATAAGCTGTTGATAACTAGGACATGGGAAGGGGTAGGAAGAGATATGATATTTTTTTAATACTTTTTTTTTTTTTTCTTTTAATTTTTAAATTCTCTTGCATGTAGATGAAGAATGATTTGCTTTTGAATGAAATTGGTGTTGTGAAGGCCCATGTCATAGGGGGTGTGTACAGAATTGGTTTAGCCTTTTTAAGATTGGATGATGTTTGGACCAGCAAAAGAGGCTCCCACAAATTTTATTTCTGCTTTCAAGGTGGAATCTTTTTATGATGAAGCCACTTTCTTCCACCTTTACCCTTGAACTGGATGTCCAAACTTTCTGCTTACCTCTGTTATAATATTTGCTCCTCATAAAAACGTTGCAATCTAACAAAATGAGCATCTTCTATTTCCTTTTATTGAGAGATGTACGTTGGAAACAAAAAGGATAATAAATTTTGCAATCCGGACGATCCTTTCTTCACCATTTGAATGGCCAGAAATAGGTTTTGGCAGATACAGGTTCAAAAGAAGTGGCATTATAGATCCTATTATAGATACAGGTTCAAAAGGATAATAAATTCTTGCACACACTCCACTCCACCGATCCTATTAATAAACAAAAAAAATAAAGATCCTCAGATACAAGCTAATTAGCTAGGCTTCGTAAGTTGCATTATTTCAGCAAACAAAACAAAAATTCAACTGATTTCTGAAAGTTAGCGGACAGTCACGCTTTTAATGAAAATGTGGCGACAATTTAACTCTATTTTTTGCAGCGACAAGTGGAATGCAACATCCTCCTGCTACTACTACTAGCATGAGCTTCTATCCTTCACGGCTAGTTGGTTTTAGTTCGGTTATGGCCTTGATTAAGGGTTTTAGTACCATTTTCTTTGAGCATCTTCTTTGTAACTTCATCAATCTATCCTCGTCTTTGACTGGCCTAACATCTTGTCTTTGCTTGCTTGTTTTTACTGGTTTCAATTTTCTTTTACAACATTATGCCATGGACTTAGTAACATGGGTTTTAGTTGTCAATGAGCTGGTGTCATCATTTAGCGTACGATTTATTTCCTTACCCTTCAAAAAGTTTGTACTGTGTATTAACGTACAACTCTATCCTTTGGAGTTTGTTCGAGGCTCTGAGCCTCAAACCTTAATTTCACTAAACTTCCATTTGTTTGCCCAAATATTCATTCAGAATATATGACCTTTTACTCGCAATGTGGAGAGCCAAGCCATTCTTGTTCGAGTCAATTCTGTGCAGTTCTATTTTCAAACAAGCAATTCCATAGTCAAAGTTATCATGTAACATATGTTTATCAACCACACAGTCTAAAAACTCAAACCAATTCCCAGCAGCCAACGCCGAGGCCCCAGAAGCCTTAGTTTAATTTAATCAACAAAGAAAAGACGTCATGTCAAACCAAAAAGTATAGTAGCCAAGAGAACATATTAAAGAATGAATCATAATTTCATTGTCAAACAAATGACATAATCTCTCTGCAGCTGACTCTTTTTCGTTCCTATTTTTCCTTCAACGCATATGGTAAAAGCATCAAGGCAGCAGCTCCTATCTACTAGCATTCTTAAGACCCAATACCACATATATATTCTTATATGGGGTAAAAATAAACATACAAAAACAAAAACAAAAAGGGCAAAAAAAAAAAAAAAAACAAGACCGAGCAAACAATAGTAAGACTTTTGTGGGTTCATGAGAAGCTGCAAAGGACAAGCAGATTATTATATACTCGTAATCCTGCGATTTCATGCTTGAGGCTTCTCCCATTTGAGGGGCTTCACCACCTCCCATGTAAAGTCAGGGTCATCTCTTCCAAAGTGACCATAGGCAGCTGTCTTCAAGAACCTACCATTGCCACCCCTCTTGAGATCCAGGTTAATGGAAATCATACCAGGCCTGAAATCAAAGTTTTCCTTCACGATCTTGAGAATCTCCTTGTCTGGGATCTTTCCAGTGCCATAAGTATCAACAAACACTGACAACGGCTCTGGCACACCAATAGCATAAGAGACCTGAACAATGCACCGGCGAGCAAGCTCACTGGCAACAATGCTCTTAGCTGCCTGCCTAACAATGTAGGCTCCACTCCTGTCAACCTTGGTGGGATCCTTCCCAGAGAAGGCACCACCACCGTGAGCTCCCCAACCACCATAGGTGTCAATAATAATTTTGCGACCTGTGAGTCCAGCATCACCGTGTGGGCCACCAATGACAAACCTGCCTGATGGGTTAAGATGGAAAATGGTCTTCTCGTCAAGGTACTTCTCAGGGACCACAGGCTTAATAACATGCTCTTTAAGGTCAGCAGCAATCTCATCATTAGTTACAGTTTCATCATGTTGTGTAGAAATGAGAACAGTGTGTACACGAACTGGAACCATAGCTCCATTGTCATTGTAGTACTCAACAGTGACTTGGGTTTTCCCATCAGGTCTCAACCAAGGGCAGGTGCCATTCTTGCGGACTTCAGTGAGGCGTGCACCAAGCTTGGTTGCAAGAACATGGCTGAGGGGCATAAGCTCAGGGGTTTCATCAGTGGCATAGCCGAACATGTGACCTTGGTCACCGGCACCAATCTCCTCAGGACGTTTGGTGAGATGGCCGTGGACACCCTGGGCAATATCAGGGCTCTGCTGCTCAATGTTAACTAAGACCTTGCACTTGTCAGCATCAAGACCAACATCATCAGAGACAAATCCAATTGTACGGCATGTGTCACGGACAATCTTCTCATAGTCAATATTGGCTTTGGTTGTGATTTCACCAAAGACCATCACCATGTTGGTCTTGGTGCAAGTCTCGCAGGCAACCTTGCTGTCAGGATCTTGCTCAAGGCAGGCGTCCAAGATGGCATCTGAAACCTGATCACAAAGCTTGTCAGGATGTCCCTCGTTCACAGATTCAGAAGTGAATAGAAAGGTCTCCATTCTTGCACCTGCAAATGCACACAATGAATGTCAGCAACTTTAAGCAAGATGCCTAAGAAATTGGATTAGCAAGACGCCAAAGAAATTGGATAAGCAAGATGGCTAAAAAATTGGTTAAGCAAAGTATATCCAAAAATATAATAACACAAGTATCTATGTCGTGTAAAATAAGATCCCAGATCAAAACAACATAACAGAACATTTATTTTACAAGATCCAGTGATGTAAAAGGATTCTTTTAAGCTACCCAAGAAGTATACATCTTTCAGCATCTAGCCATGAGCACAGAAGGGGAAATGGTAATAGACAAAAAAAAAAAAATAGTATCAGATCTATCAACTTGAACTACAAATTTATCAGGTTCTGAAGCAATTCGGATCTTAAAAACACTGGACTTTCATTTTCAATATTGTTTGTCTAAAATCCTGAAAGCAATTTGGGCCTTAGAAACACTGAAACTTCAGTTCTATTTCTACCATAAATAGAAAAAAAAAAAAAAAAACAAAACATGGATCTACTCAGCCGCCCTAATTCCCATGCAAATAACAGCTAAAATAAATCCAACAACCAGCACTTATTGTTAAAAAGAAATGGTTTACACAATTGCACTAATAAAAAAAAACGCAAGCCAAAATGAGAACAAACTAAAAAAAAAAAAAAGATTTACTACCATAAATCACAATAAAAACAAAAACCCATTATCTCAAGTCCTCAGATCTACTAAACAAACACATAAAAACATAACTATTCACAGATTCGAACTTGTGCTCTGTATAAGGAAAAAGCTTTAATCTTTAACAAAACAAAGGCTAAAAAATGACACAAGAAAGCAATTAATCAGAACATAAGCGCAAAGAAATGCACCTGAAAATGAAAACCCACGAAACAATAGATCTGGGGATTTGATTTGAAGGTGAAAGATCCGACCTTTCAATGAGTTCCTTAGCTGTTAAAGAACTCTTGGCGACTCTTACAGCCTGCTCTAAACTCCTTATTTATAGACAAAATGTGCTCATTTTTAATCCTTTTTCTTTTAAAAAATATTTTACCATATTATTGCGTGTTTCTGGGCCCACATGAAAATCAGTGACGTAAATATAAAAGAATCCCAGCCGCTGGATGTGAAAAGTTGACGGTGGTGATTAATTAGAGTCGGTGGCGGAAAACGACGGTGAAATGAGCCACCGGACAACCGGAACAGCCGGTGCTTCTTTGATTTTCACCAACCCCAAACCAAACCTATATTTTCACCAACCTTAGATGTTTGCGTTTAAGCTTGTTAAAAGAATCCATGGGTGGCTTAGGCTTTGACCCATTTGCATTTTGGTCTAAGATGAAGTTGGTGGCTTATGTTATTAACCACTAAAACCAATTAATTATTCTCTAATCTAGTCAAAGATATGTTGTTTATGCTTATATTAGGTAATTGATCTAATTATAAAAATATATTATTTTGTTGCATCTCAATATCAATGAGTAATAATTTATTTGAGTTAATCTAATAGACAATTTTTTTTATTATGATATTTCAGAAAAGTATATTCATATACCAATAATTATACAAAATCATTTTTAAATGTTTCATTGTATGAAGATTTTTTGGTGCTTATAGAGTTGTGAACTTTCAAATAAGCTTTGAGTTTTAATTAATGGTAATGATTAATGTTGCAAGACGACTTGAATAGGACCATTGTGTGCCATAAAATTTTTTTTACTTCCCTATATTCATGAAACACTAAAAATCATAAGAATAAAAGAGAAAAATCAAAAATTATTTATCAATTTTTTTTTACTTGTCGCGATCCACATGTATCACAATACTTTTAATTCATATAATTCAAAATAACTTGTATTTGGAATACCTAGCTGGATCTCAGATTTTGATGCAAAATACTACAGAAATAATATATGTGTGATATGCATGAATAATATAATAAGTTGATGCTTATGTGTGTCCATGTCCTTTTTTTTGGGTGAAGATGTAGTACGAGATTATGAATAGCCACAGTCATTAAAGATAAAATGGTAAATAAGAGAAGTTTAATCTGGCTTTGCCGACACTTCTTATATAGTGATAGAACATGATATATAAGTATAGGATAGTTTTGATGTCCAGCCAATAGCTCAGCTTTAAAACGCGTAGAGCCAGAAACTGGCTGCACATGGCAAAAAAGACCATGTTCCTGGATCCACCCTTTATCTTCAAATAAAAAATAATTTCTAAAATTAAAAAGGCGAGAAAGGTGCCACTATTGATGTTATTGCATTAATAAACAAAAAAAAATTGGTCACTTTTTATATATCTGAAGACTCCCAAACGCAAGAATCATGCAACTTTTTGCATCTACAAATTG
>CATIWO010218866.1:0-23442 GCA_949673435.1 Macaranga tanarius
GGATGACATTTCTTGAACACAATTGACATAAGGATTTATTATGTGTTGCAGTGATACGATTGTATTTATAATTTGCAATATGATTGTATATTGCAATGTACAATATAATTTGCAAAAGTAAATATTATTCATTGCACTATAACATACTGTTTTTATTTTATTGTGAATTTTATTTTATTGGGTAAATTATATATTTTTATTTATAATTCATTTGATATTTTTTAACTTTTTATATTATGATTTTTTTTTGTTAATATATTTATATTGACATAAATATATATTTATATGTGTTTGAAAAATATTTAACATCATAATAATCTTTAAATATACATATAAATAAATTTAAATAATAAGTTGTCTTTATTGGTAATTTCATATTGTAACAGCAACAGCTTCAACAGCTAATCCAAACACGTAATTACTAACAACAGCAACAGCAACAGCTAACTTAACCACAACCGCAACAGCAACAGCAACAGCAACAGCTACAGCTAATCCAAACAGGGCCTAATTTAGTTGAGGCTTTTAGATAGAAGTTTTGAATTTGAAGCTCTTGAGAGGGAGAGGTAAGTAGTTTATATTCTCTCCCCCACACTAAGTACGTGAGATTCCACTTTATAATGATGACTCACAAAAATAGTTTTTAAAATATACTAATATCTAACCATTAACTTCTTTTTCTTGTCTATAAAAAAAGACCAGTTGTACCTTTTGACACAAGCCTGGGGTGCAAAATTGACACTCTGTCTCATCAGCTCAGCAAGGGCTCATCAACTCAATATTGAAAGGAAATTAAGGCTGTCGATCTTTTCGTTAATTTGATTAGAATTAATTACAAGGAAAGAAATGGAAGGAGGAGGCGTAGTATTGAGAGTGCAGAGAATAGCAGAAGAGGGCACAGCAGAGATCCCTTCCCAATATATACAGCCCCCTGAGAATCGACCCATCGTCATCATCGACAAGGAGAAAGATGGTGATAATAAGAATTCAATTCCAGAGATCGATCTGTTAGAGCACAAAGATTCTGTGATAGAGGCCATAGGGGAGGCATGCAGGGAATGGGGTGCCTTCCACGTCACAAACCACGGGGTATCCATAGAATTAATGGACCAGATAAGGAGTGCCGGTTTATCCTTCTTCAAAGATTTTCCCTTTGAAGAGAAGCTCAAGTACTCGTGCGATCCCAATTCAGCTGCTTCCCAAGGTTACGGAAGCAAAATGCTGGTTGCAAATGAACAACAAAAACAAAAAGGCCGAGTCTTGGACTGGAGGGACTACTTCGATCACCACACTCTCCCTCTTTCTCGCCGCGATCCATCTCGCTGGCCTCACTTCCCTCCCTATTACAGGTGGGCATTTTCTTTTTTTCTTTTTTGCCCTCCTTCTTCCCCTCAAGCATCATTATTTACCATGAATATTATTAATTATCGCATTCAATTTGGCAGGGAAGTTGTAAAGAAGTACAGTAATGAGATGAAAGTGCTTGCTCAGCAGCTGCTGGGGCTCATCTCACAGAGTCTCAACTTATCACCATCTCGCATTGAGGATGCCATTGGTGATTTCTATCAGAATATTACCATAAGCTATTACCCTCCATGCCCTCATCCTCAACTTACTCTTGGTCTCCAGTCCCATTCCGATATGGGTGCCATCACTCTTTTGATCCAAGACGACGTTCCCGGTCTTCAGATCTTTAAAGACTCTCAGTGGTTCACTGTGAGACCTTTATCCCATGCTATTCTTGTCATTTTATCTGATCAAACCGAGGTATTTCTTTTTCAACATTTACTCTTATCTCCTCTATTGTTTTCACTATTATTCATTTGCTGTGATTTGCATTGTTGTGCAATTATATGATTGTTGCTTCTGGAATTATTTTGGGAGAAGGAGGTGTTCCAACGGTGGAGTTGTTTGATGAGAAATTATTCAAGTGTTTGGAAGAGGAATTGTCACTTGAAAAGTGGAAAGCGTACTCATATATGAAGAGTATTCTTTAATCTCTCAATCTTCCTTTGTGCGTCCTTTCCCAATTCTAGCTGTCTCTGTTGGTGGTTTAGTATAAAGATGCTACCATCTGGGAGATTGATTGTTTTAGTTTTAATAGGATTGTAGCATAATGGTTGGTGCATTACTTTTTAAACTATTGTGCTTCTTTCTGAGCTTGTGATAGCAAGACGTAAGGATATATCGTAATGAATTATTGTATGCAATCTTCATTGGTTATGTTGGACTGCACTAGGTTTTTTTCTTCTATGGAATGTCATGAACGTTTTACATAAGGTGTTGAGGGGATGGGGCAGGAATATGACATTAGATGAGAGGATCTAAGAGTGAAGTTTTGAGGTCAAATCTGCTATGATGATGTTGACAGGGGGCCACAAAGGAACCTGTGGACAGTTCACGTTGGAAGAAGGTTTCTGGCACGCATACTCTTTCTAAGGTGGATCTATGAGGGAAAGTTTTACTGTATTTCAAATATGACTTTCCAACCAACTATTGTTGGTTGCCATTGGATCAAGGAATTGTGTGACTGATTCTTCAGCAGCAGCGATGTCAGTCCAAGAATAATTGTGGGCTTGAGGGGCATATGTTGGTTGTATAGGGAGGGAATCCTTTTATGTTTTGGTTTTTATAATGACCTCTTGTTTTTTTTTTTTTTTTTGATAATATGTGGAGTTTAGTATGACGGCATGACATAACAGTTATAAATCCTCCTGGTCTGATTAATAGTATATGACTTAAACTTTGGTTCTATCAAAAGTTTTTGGCGAATGCTTTTCAATGTTGTAGATTTCGTGGATTCCATCTTATGCACCCAAGTGACCTCCTTTTGTACTTGGGCACCATTCCCTTGATGCTTCAGGACACTCTCCACATTATATATTTTTCTTGTTTTAATCATAACTTATGCTGTCCCGTTCTGTGTTATGGAGAATTTCTGTGTAGGATGCCGCTTGATAATGTTGTGATAGCATTTAGAAGCACAAGCCCTCTGATGAGTACAAAATCCAAATAATTATGAAATTAATGCATTCAGCACTGGTAGCTACTGAACAATCTTGTCACTTGTCATCACTCTCAGTATTTGCTGCCTTTTATTTGAGAAACTACATTGTTTTGTTTGAGGAGCTATTGAACTGTATTGTTTATGGACCCTTACTGCTTGTAGATTGTAACTAACGGGAAGTATAAGAGTGCTCAACATCGAGCTGTAACTAATTCGAGCAGGGCACGGTTGTCAGTTGCAACATTTCACGACCCATCCAAGACAGTGAATATATCCCCAGCATTTGAGCTTGTCAGCGAGTCAGCTCCTCCTAGGTATCGTGAGGTTAATTATGGAGAATATGTGTCATCGTGGTATACGGAGGGTCCAGAAGGAAAAAGGAACCTCGATGCACTTCTTATTGATAATTAGGTCATTGATCTTCTAATTTATCCAATAATTCATCAGATGTGGTATAAACTTTCAGGGATCTGCTTTGTAATACAAACTTATTTCTTTTTAATTCTTATCAGTTCCATTTTTCTGCTATTCTCGAAGGACTGGCAGCAATATAAATCTGAAATGTATTATTAAGCCAAATTTGTGAAATTAAAAGCAATTTTTAAATATATGAAGCAAAGGAAAAATGTACAATACAAACTGACTTTTCATTTTCGTTAAATGCTCTCATGGAACAATTATTTGCAAACCTGAACTGGCTTTGAATAACATAACTAGATTAATGCTCTCTCATGATCGGTTAATCGCACATTTATCATATGATGCAGAAGATAAATAAGACCTGCTTGAGAGACCCTTTGGAAGGATTATAAAGATGCTGGTAGAAGAAAATATGATCAAAGATTGCAGCAGCATTGCATGTAGGAATATCATTTTTCTCTCTGACTTAACAATTTCCTTCAATAGATTTAACAGACAAAAGATGTGTTTCTTCCCTGTAATAGACGTGAAATTTTAAGCCATAGAAATTGTAAGGCACCTTAAGTCTTGGATGACAAAGTCTATGTACACAAACAGTTAGATACAGCAAGGTAAACTATCTGGTTAGATATACCATAACAATCTTGAAATGAGGTTTACCTCAGGAATATCAGAAAAAGATACCTTCTCAGACGAGATGTACTCTGGGCTAAAAAATCTCCGAACCTTGACCTCGGTGGATGTGGCTTCAGTCTGTTTTGGTTCTTTTGGGGCAACAATCTTCAGCAACTGGCAGGCACACCTTCAACTCTACATTCCTTCCACTCTTGTATTATAATTATTTTATTGGTAAATATACAAAATCATCTTTAAATATCATCAATTCATAATAAAATTCATTTATTTAAAAGAATAGATCAAATGAACTTTGAAAAAAATATTTTAATTAACTGATAAAAATTAATATCAGATTAGTTTTGATATCTATTTATTCAAAATTTATTTGAGAACTTGAATAAGTAAATAATTTTATTATGTATGTGAAAAAATTATACAGTATTTATAAACGAGTCTCATATTTATTGGTATTTAATATTTGCTTACCTAATATTTTTTTTATAGGTTTACTTAAAATTTATTTTTTCAAATTAGTGAATTTTATTAGTTTAATTTGACATTTATCATAATATTTATTTTTTATAAAAAAAAGTAAGTTATGGTTTTTTTTATTCCTCTTCTCTCAATCATTCATTCTCTAAAAAGGAGCAACATTAATACGGAGATCACCTGTTTCAAAAGTCGTGTCTTGATGGATATGAGATTGAACAACAACAGCAAGAAGAAGAGCAAGTCTCTGGTGGGATCAATTTTGGAGTTATATTATTCTGACTTTTCATCTCAGCCCTCCAATCGATTGACGCCTTGGTTATGCGGTGTTTATCTCCCCGAATAGCACAAAGAAAGCTTCTTTCTTTCTTTCTGTGGTTACCATTACATCGCATCACAGGTAATCTATATTTTCCTCCTTCTGTTTGTTATATGCGTATTGCTTGTTTAGCTCTAAATTTTTTTTTTTTTTACAGAAAGTTTACTTTTTTTTTTCTTCTTTATTCTATTAATATTATATTATTATGAGCTGGGAGGGGAGCTGCTAAATTGAATTGAACTGAGTTGAATTTTTTTTTATCTCTATTGTATTAATATTATTATGAACTGAGCAACTTCAAATTCCAGAGGAGGGGAGCTGCTAAAATTGAATTGATTTGAATTTTTTATAAGTTGGTGTAGTAAATTATAAATATCAAAAGCAGTACAGTTGTGCTGTCTGAATCCAGTAACCCAAACAATGAGCAGCTATGGGCACCCTTCCAATGCCAAAACTTCACAGCCCAGAGGCAGAGGTAAGTCCCAAGGTTGGACAGCCTTTGACCTCAAGTATCGACAGAAGCAACTTCAACCTCAACTTACTGTTGACAATGATTCGTTTCCACCACTTCCAACCACCCCCGCTCATAGTGTTGCTCCTGCAAGTGCAACTGCAAGTGCAAGTTCTTTGTCTTCTCAGCCTTTTCCACCCATACAGCACAATTCTCCACTCATTGAGATTCCTCCAGCAACCGACTCTGATTTTGCCTTTCATAATCTCCAACAACTTCACCCCTCGGCCGACCCAAGTTTGATTCAGGACATTATTCACTCTGTCAATAATGATATTGATAAGGCTGCCATTTTGTTAGACGAGATTCTCTCTGCTCCCACCTCCACTCAGTTTCCTAATAATTCCCATGCCCATGGGAATTATCAACCAGATGATGGGACATCTTTGTTAGAGAACACCTCAGACCTTGCTGCAGATATTGCTGATCTTAGCTCTACCCTTGAGGATGCTCTCAAAAAAGATCACAAACAATTGGAGGATGATCATGCTGCTTGTAGACAGGGTCTTTCTCAGCCTCCTCAGCCTCAGGCTCAGTCTACTGCTGAAATCATGAAGCTAATTCTAGGCCACTTAAAATCTATTCCTGTTGAGCCTGAGTGGGAAGAAGAGCATGATGTTTACTTGAGCCTTCGCAGAAATGCCCTAAAGATGATGAGGTTTGTGGATACATTTGTCTGTACGTGTGTTTCATGATCTGGCTTACTTTATTGATATGTCACAAAAACACTGGTAGACATCTCCAGTGTTATTTCCTGGTCAGACATGCAGCATGCCGTAAAATTATTTCTGAGTTTTCAGTTGCAGGTGCTATTTTTAGTTCCGGCGGCATATATTCATGAAGACAGCTAAAATTCTTTTTAGAAGTTAATTTCTGTTCAATCTTTTCTTCGATAGTTTTATATTCTATATTTTATTTTATAGTGAAGATATATTGGCATGTGAGCTTATACACTGGTAAAGTTATTCCACTTTGACATGGAGGACGTGGGTTAGTTTTATTATTCTGGTATCATGAAACATTTCATGTAATAATTGCAGGCATCATCTCTTTCATCATTCAGCCTTCACGTGAGCATATCAATATTGCTTTAAGTCTGAAATACTCTGGTCGGGCAGTTGCTTCTTTAATTGTGATAAAATTTTTTAGACTACTTTTTGATTACTACATATTACTTGGTGCTGTAAATGAAAGGTCAAAGGCACAACAAATTGTACATCAAAACAGTGCCTTAGGAGTGTATTTAATTGCTTCCACAAGCGAGACATGATACGAAAAAAATGATTAGTATGGTTCAATAGTTTTAGGGATATAATGGCAATTCAATATATAAGCTCCTGCACTTTTGTAAATTGAGATGGCGAGATGCGCCAGCCTGTGAAACATAATTTTTTTTTTCTTCTGTTAACTGTTTCCTAAACTTTGTTTTCTTTCAGGGCTTCATGTTTATGCTTATATGTTTCTTTTTATTTTGTTCTTTCATTAATGTATTAACGATAGCCATACTGCCTATCCACCAGGTTGGCATCTCGACATTCCAGGGCAGCTACTAATGCCTATATGAGAGGTTACCATGCTTCTGCCCAACAGGAGTCACTGAAGGCTCAAAAGGAATGGCTGGATGCCAAAAGACTCAATGCTGAGGCAGCCAGGGAAATTTTAAGCATAAGAAATAATGAAAATAATCCATGGCAATTGGACCTACATGGTCTTCATGTAGCAGAGGCTGTTCAAGCCTTGCACGAACATCTAAAAAAAATTGAGACCCTGCTTGCAGAAAACCGGCCATTATCTCTGGGTAAAGTCAAGACAAAGGGTGGGATTGTACATTCATCGGTTGAGCCCTGCAGTAGCATGGATGTGAAGAACTTGGATATACAACATATGGGATTTAAGCAGAAACCAGCATCATTACTGGTCGTAACAGGTCTTGCTTTTTGTCTATGATAGTTGATGTGTATGCATGGGACATTTATGTACACAAATGCTGGGGCAAGCAGCATTGTTTTTTATGAAAGGCATGAGGACCCTAGGTTGATGCTCTGGTGCACTTCTATGCTCTAGAAGAGTGATTCACTTTGTGGCATTTGTTTATTGCTTATTCTCTACATTTGACTTGTTTACTTGTACTATATTTATCATAGTGACTGAACAGTATACTTATCACACAGCACAAACCATCCCGTTTGAGCTAAGAAGATAAATAGATTACAATGATGATCTTTCTTATGCAAATTAGTTATGATATCTGTATTTGTTGTGTTTCAGTTATGTGGTTTTCCACCATTCTAGAAGTTGGGGATGAGTGTGAGACTGCAGCATTTATATGCTTTGTTTTTTTTTTCTCATGTAGGTGTAGGCAATCACAGTCGGGGTAAAGCTGCCATCCCAACAGCTGTGAAAAGTTTTCTCAATGAAAATAGGTAAAATATTTTCCTCTCATGTTTTTGTTCATATTTTGGGTGCATAAAGCAATTGATTAACTGATATATGCATTACAATGATTTTTAATATTTCTTTTGGGATGAAAAGAAGAAATGGCATTGTTGTATATTTCACTAATCAGTAACAAATATCTAACAGATATCACTTTGATGAGACAAGGCCAGGTGTAATTAGCGTCTTTCCGAAATTCCGTCAGAGGTGAATGATCACTTGACTAAAATTTGTGTATGAGGAGATCATTGCATCTTGAGTTACAGGTAATTAATTTAAATTCATTTGAGAGATCCTCTTGCCAATGTAAGCTCAACCATCCAGTTTATTTTCTGGGAGGAACTTGTTTTGTACTATCAAATGTATTTTATTTGTGGCTAGGAAACAGACTTAAAATGCAATTATACATATTCTAGGTTTTTTTAAGCCTTGTGCCATGTCATAGAACAATCTAATTTTGTGAAGTCTGCTGCTTCATGTTTCGGACTCTTCTTTGTCACTGTTTGAAAGTGACAAAACGGGCTGCCACATCCCATGCAGGCTATTTGAATGTGATCGAAATGTTCTAATGAGTTTGCTTTTCCACGAGGCAGCCATAAGGCTCCAATTGGTGTGAGAAACTTGAGAGCACGTGTTGTTTTGCATGCTTTAATTTTATTTAGTAGCTTAAAAAATTGAGATATGCAAAACGGTTGCCAAGATGAATTGAAAAAATTATAACAATACTTTTGAAATATCGGACCATCTTGTTTGTGGTCATCATTTCCAGATTTTGATAGCCATCGATAATTTCTGTCATCTGAAGCAAGATATTAAACCACTTTTGAGACATTAATACCATTCATCACTATGTAGATTGCGCAAACATAGATTAAAATTAAACAAGTGTGGCTAGTATGAAAACCAAATATCAAGACAACACAAAGGTGCGTTCAGATCAAGAAGATACATAAACAAATCTACTAATCCTTTGAAGTATGGAAAGGAATTATCATTGTAATTACAATTATGATCAACTAGGAAACAAGACGTCACTGCAGGTACCTGGGGGCCAAATAAAGAAAAAAAAGATAATAATGGAAAACGTATGAGGGATGATCATAGTTTTTCAGGACAGTGCAAGAACAAGAACAAGGGTCATTTCCCTCGGTAGCGTCACCCTTTTGTTGGAATCCTACGAGAGATGAAGATTACATTGTTTGTGTGACATTAGTTGTTGTCTCCTAACACTTTTTGTTTATCCATTTCAGCGAAATGTCTTGTAGAAAACCTCATGTGATTCTCCTGCCAAGAACCACATAGATATTTAACTTTAAAATGCCTTGACAAACCCTTTTTTTTTTTGTGTCAAGCTGCAAGTTTGATATATTCTCAACCATCCATCTCATCTGCACGAATAACAAATAAAGAACAGAGACAAACACAAATTCATGAAAAATTTTAAGTGAGAACAAACTTTTGAAAGGGCACAAATTAAAAGTAAGTGTTGCAAGTACTTGTTTGCATCTGTTTAGATTTAATTTCAGACGCTGAGAGATACAAATGAAAACCTAACTCAGCAACTTCTGAGATTTTTATCACAGAATTTCAGAGGCCTTCAATATTTTTGGAAAAGAATATAGTTTTTCATAGCTTGTAGTTAATGGAAAATGGCATGCAATTTAGCGAAATTCTCTGAAATGTAGCTTCATTAGATAGCTTATGCAGCGCACAATTGAATTGAGCTCGAACCAAGCTTTCTATGGTATGAGATCTAATTTCTACTGTATGAGATCTGTGGCCTCTATCTTAGCACCATTTAGGAGTACTACTTTAGCAACACTTGTTAACCAAAAGACAATTTATTCATATGATGCAGACTGAATTTTAGGCATTGCAAGGTACTAATAAAAACCTGACTCAGCAACCTTATAGAGGATATCAAGCCACTACGTGCATAGAACATTAGACAGTAAAATCACACATATATTAAGAATTATATCCTTTGTAACTTTACAAATTCATTACTTTTAATCATCTTTAATTTGCACAATATGGATGCAGCACAATAGTATTTAGCTACATAGTTCAATAAATACACCCTATCAACAAAATGTATCATATGGAGCGTTCAGCAGGAGACGACAGGTATGTGCGCCTCCTCAACTCGGACTGTGGAGTAGGCTGTTGCAAAAATATTCTTGTTGGATCATTAGGATCAACATATCTGCAAAATGAGCAAATCACCATTTAGTCAAAAAGTCATTTGCACAAATGCAAAGAATAATATCATTAACCAGCCAGCTTAAATGGCTTCTTAACTCCATGATGTACGAGCAAAGAATAATATCATTAACAAGCTAACTCAATGATATAAGAACAACAATTTAACTTACGCATGTCTCATCATTTCATCAACTGGAGTTTGGGCAGCTTCTAGAGGATTAATCTGAGACCTTGTTTCAAAAGTAGATTGTTGATTGTGTTGCCTGACTGAAGAAATCAAGTTGAAGAAAAGAGGAATGAAGGTTCCACAACCTCCTTCCTTGAATAAAATCTTGAATGAGTGAGTGGAGTATAAAGCCCTGCTCTCGTTTTCTGGGACTACCTGAAAACACATGCCAAGACAGTCAGGGTTTACCGAGAAAAAAGGTGGTCACGGCCAACAACTGAAAGCCCAATACTGTCCAGCTTACAGGTTCGACATGAGCAGAAATATTGTTGCAAAAGAAAATTGGTTGATTGAATTTTTCTCCATGGATATAAAGCTGCAAAACAAAGCAATTAAGCAAAATAAGAAATGTAAATTACAGATACCAGTAGATGGCCAACTGAATGAACAGATAGTGCATTAGAATCTAGGCTATACTTGAATATCATTGCATGATCCAGGATGCTGCAAATTTCTTTACATTCACCTCTTATTGCAAAAAGTAGATTCCATATTTGTTCTTAAACTTTCATATCTATTTTCTAATCCAATTTCCATGAAAATGTTAAAATGTTAATCTGCTACATGAGGTGAAAAAACTGAAATAAGTAGACACCTTCCACTTCTATATACTTGATTAAAAATACTAAAATATAAGTCTAGCAAAGGCTAGAAATTAAGCAAGTGTAATCCATTAAGCCAGCAACATCCCGACTTATTGCCATTAGCAAGTGCATAATCCATAATATCTTTAGCTCAAAAAGCCTTTAACACTGATATTTTAGGAGGAAAAGAAACAAAGATTCAAAGAAATAAGGACTGGAAACTACTAATGGAAAAGGAATGAAAAAAAAAAAAAAGAAATGAAACAAAGATGAGATAGCAACAAAGGCATGATTAACTAATCACTTACCAAAGGCATATCAAAAGCATTGAAGTTTCCAACAGGTTTATTTGCAACAAAAACCATGCGTATATTTGACAAAAAGATTGTTCCCTTAGCTTTAACATGGCCTCCTTGACTTCTGCAATTTATGAACAATAGTTAGTTTATTAGCAACCAATATTAAATTCCTACTCCATTTCGAATTCCTAAATTAAAATTTTTTTCTTGTTTACTCTTGGCCAAAGCTGGTGATATTTCATGAGCTGCTGCTTTACCAACTATACCATGAGGCAATGTATTTACAAGCTGACAAATATACTACTACAACCTATTCCTGATTGGTTGGGTTGAGGTCAATAAGCAATTAGGTTTGGAGTAAAATTATTTGTGCATCACAAAGAGCATCAACCAAAAATCCTACTAGCAATGCAGAAACAAATTGAAACATAGAAATCTGAAAATCAAACCATGATTGAACTTCTAGAATTTCCTTTTAGTAAACCTGCAACATCATATTGTAAAAGAAGAAAATTGGAAGCAATGATTGAAGACAATCTGATGTGTAGAATGCGGAAAGTCGATAGAACATACTACACTCCGAAACCTCAAATCAAAATCTGAACTGCTTAAAGGCAGATAAAGCCTCAATCAAAATTAATTAAACAAAAAACCAAAGCAGTCGTAATTGTCAGAATATCCCCGTCTCAATAGACCAAATCCGGGCAAATCCACGATGTGCGTTTAATGGGAGCAAGGCTCATTTTTTTGTGGGGCAAAGTTCGGGTATTAAAAGCAACAGGGATTGTAATCATGCTACAAGGAATAGCGATCAATCCACACTTATGGGTTCTTATTTAATTGCAGTTTCCACTGGAGTTCCTTTTAAATAATCACAGCAAAGCCGTACCTTAATAAAGAAATTATAAATGGAGAAGAGGAACTTACCCTGGGATCTTATCAATCTCGAATTCAACGCCATCTCTTGCTAAAACAAAGATCTCGTTGACAAATGGAACGGGCATCTTATTTTCGAACAGTTGGGGATTCAGAGCCATCTCGTTCGATTTCTTTCTCGCTCTCCCTTTTTCTTAATCATCTCAAATCATTTATACATCGCTCCGAGTCCTCCGTTACCGTTCGTCCAATCTGGAACGAGTTCTACCGTCTTCTTCTGGGCTTAAACCAAAATTCATTATATCTTAAACAAAACCCAGCTTCATCTAGCCCAATAGCCATTTGCCATTGGCCCATGCTTCACATGTAATTGCTTATGGGCTCAATTCAACTGCAAATTTAGTACATTTACAAGAAAAGGAGCTACCCTTTTGGTTGGAATCAAAATTTATTAATTATTATTATTGTTTTTTTTTTTCTTTAAGCATGGAATAAAATAGGGTAGTTATGGAGGATTAAAAATAGTTTTTTTTTTTTTGAAAAAAAATTAGTTTATAATTGAACAAAAAAGCGTGAAAACTTTCTTCCATTGCTATTGTTGTGTGGACCGAATCAGTTTATAAATTACAAAAATTTTGTTTTATCATTTTAATTTTTTATATGAACCATTTAGTTGAGAATGTTTTATTGGAAAATACTTGAGAATGTTTTAATAAATTTGGCATTCACATAACATTTTAAAGGTTATTGTTTCTAATATTTTTCTATGGCTAAAAAGTGTTCTATATTGCTGTTCTTTTTTTTAAATATAATAATGAAGAATATACATGCTTCGGAAGTTAATAAACCAAAGGGTACAAATCATTCTTTAGTAAAGAGTCATATAACACTTCCATTCACTTCAAGGACATTTTCGGTAATTAATACAAATGAACTAAGTCCTAGTGTCTTAATGAAAGTTGTAGCCCTCTGAATTAGCTTTCCATAGCATCTTGAATCACTTGAATCTGAGTTCTGTAGAGGGAGTTATGGCCGAAAGAATGTGATATGGTCCGAACAATCATGTCTTTTCACACCTTGCCGAGTCGTGAATAGTGATTGCCGACTAGTGAAGCTTGCTTGCTGTCACCACTCGTGAAAGGAGCACTTTGTTGCCGAGTAGTGAAGCCCCAAACACTCCAAAACTTGCCTTTTGCACCTCCTTTGACCTTGAATGACTCATATATGCCCATGTAACTTCCCTAAACTCAAATAAACTTCAAAAAACATTAGAAAACCATTCAAAAGCATATAAATTTAATCAACATCAATGAAAACTAAAAGCATTTGTAATTATTAATGAAATGCATATAATTAAGCTAAAATGCAAACTTAATGCAACCTAATTATGCATAAAATATACTAAAATTATTATGTTAATTACTATACATCAGATGGCAACTAGAAAAATAAAACCTCTCGGATTGTACCCCGAGGCTGATGGTACAGAAATTGAATTGCAGGATCGAAGAATATCATTTTATATTTGTTTCATGCATATTATTTTTTGAAACTAGTTTTAGAAAAATATTTAACGGTTTTCCAAAAACCAAAGGGGCAAACTGTGGGCATATGGTTTAATAAGCCCATAAAGAAAAGCCCAATGATGAAAAATAATAGATAAGCCTAATTTAGCAAAGGAATTAGATTCTGGCCCACTCGTAAGAAACCAAAACCACAGTCTAAACCCACAAGAGAGAGAGCCAAACTTAAACAGGCTAAGCCCAAAACAGCCCAAGCAACCGGCCCACATGGCCTAAAATCTATGAGATTGATTCATAAAGGCACCACCTCTGTGAAATAAAGGCGACGCCTCTACACTATAGAGGCACCTCCTCCATACCACAGAAGCGCCGCCTCTATGGTTCAGAGCTAAAATAAATAAATATTACCATTAATACATAACATGGGATTCTCCCACAATTTATAACTCCTCTCCCACGTTTATGGGAGAGGACTAAAGAGAGTTTAAAAGGTTAAAAACCTCTATAAATACCAAAGAGAAGTTGGTATCAAGGGGGGAAGGAATTTCTAAAAAATAAACAAAAAAGATCATAAGTTAAAGGAGCAATTGTGGGCTGGAATTCATATATTCCAAAAGCTAAAGAGCGTTCAAAATTAATCTGATGGCTAAATCACTTTCTAAATTTATTTCAGTAAATTCTCTAGTTCTTTTATTTTAATTTTTATTATTTAATCATTCTCATGTTTGCTTTCTCTTCTGTTTACAGTGCATGATCCTTTTGATTATTTTAACAAAGTTGAGTTGATTTGTGACTCCTTTCTAGTGTTAATTGTATAATTAGGTTGATTAAATTAGTTTCTGTTAAATTTTATTTTTGTAGGAGTACAGAGGCGACACTTATTGGTAGAGGCGCCGCCTCTGCTTATAGAGGAGTCACCTCTATCTCAAAGAGGCGATGTCTCTATTATTAGGAGCTAATTTAAAAAATTTTCTAAACGTTAGAGAAGGGGCGAACTTCTCCTAATGAGGCGCCATCCCATCATCATAGAGGCGACGCCTCTTCAACACAGAGGCGCTGCCTCTGTGTCCAGCCCTTTAATTATTATTTTCTTTATTTATTTGCTAATTTTCTTTATGTTTCTTTTGTAGGATTTTACTTTTTTGGGAATTAAATTTATTGTTGTGAATGGCAGATTGATATGATAATGGACTATTCCATTATTTTGAACTTAGTTTTTTTTAGAATTTATTTATTTATTAAAATTGTGTGAAACATGGATGTAATTCTTTTCTCCTCCCTCCTTTATTTGTGTGTATTTTTAATTTTCATTGTTTTGATTATTATTTTATTATTTTATTTTGGATTGTGGTATGGTGTATGGATGTAATGAATCAAGGACCAAATTGCAAGAAAATAAACTAATGTAACA
This sequence comes from Macaranga tanarius, assembly GCA_949673435.1. NCBI lineage: Eukaryota > Viridiplantae > Streptophyta > Magnoliopsida > Malpighiales > Euphorbiaceae > Macaranga > Macaranga tanarius. The sequence continues at coordinate 14,925 of CATIWO010218866.1, forward strand.
AACTTGGACTAAATTTTAAAATTTAGAATTTATTTGGATTAAAACAGCCATCTGCATATAATTAAAGGAATAATTAAATAATTAAAAATAATAAAATATAAAACACAAACGGAGGCCGATCGCAAGGTTGGGTGGGCTAGGCAAAACCTCATACCCAGTTTCCGGACCTAATCTCTGAGGACGGCTGCTGGACTTCCTCCGTGGAATCCAGTTACTATAAAAGTGTTTCGGGTTTTATCCGGATGGCGACTCCCATCTCCAACCAAAGCCTATAAAAAGGCCTAAGTTGTATTCCTAGTGGGCTCTGAGCCTGCACATTGCCGTAATTGCTAAATACTTTGACGTACACTGAACCCCGCCGCCTATACACAATATGTGAAAATGGTGTAGTGAATGCAGAAAGAATAATTAGATAATTAAAAATAATAAAACACAAAACATTGGAATCAGCTTCTCTATCCCTAGTGGAGTCACCACTGTAGGCGGTGAGGTTCAGTGTGCGCCCAAGTATTTGGCTACAGCACTGTGCGGGCTCAGGGCCCACTAGGAGTACAACTTTGGGCCTTTTGGCGGGCCTTGGTCGGAGAATGGATTTGCCACCCGGGTAAAATCTGGGATACTTTTACAGCAACTGGATCCCATGGAGGGAGCCCAGCAGCCGTCCTCAGAGATTGGGTCCGGAAACTAGGTATAGGCTTTTGAATGGCCCATTCGACTTTGCGATTGGCCTCCGATTGCGTTTTGTGTTTTATTATTTTTGACTATCTAATTATCCTTTTAATTACATATAAATGGGTCTCAATCAACTTCTAAATTTTATATTTTAGCCCAAGTTATTAATTAATCCAATTTTCATATAATTTTGGGTCTGGTCCATCACAATTATCACATACATAGATAGCATTCATCCACACCATTCGACACAGATAATCAAAACAATATAATAAAAACACATGCAAAGAAAGGGGGAGGAGAAAAGAGATACAACCCACTTCATGCAAATAAAATAAAAAATAAGTAAAACATGATTTAAATGGACTAAAACCCAAAATTAAATTTAGTAGCATATGGGCTATCTAATGTTTAGGCTTACAATACAAATCATAGGTTAAAATTTTCACATAAGAATAACAAACAACCTATAAAAAATATATAAATAACTAAGTTAGTGCAAAATAAAAATAATCAATAATTAAACTCTAGCTAGATTGCATATTAAAGAATGAAATTAAATCTAAAATTAATTAAAAGATTTTACAATATCAAATAACCTAATTTTATTAAATCAATTAAAAGAACAAATAATTATTTAATCTATTCATTCCTAATTAATCTAATCACTATTAATTGAATTAAATAAAAATAGAACTAAATAAAAATACTAAAAAATAAAAAAGTAAAAGTAAAGATTAATAACTAAAATAAAATAAATAAAATAGAAGAAAAATGCACCCAAACAAAAAAAAAACAAAGAAAATAAATAAATGAATTAAATGAGGCCAACAGTGCACGAGGCAGCAATGTCGTGGACTGTTGCCCAAAACTTAAGTTTTTTATTAATAATAATAATAATAATAATAAAACTACAACACATAGCAAATTGAATGAAAGACAAAATCAAATTTTTGTAAACAATAAACCAGCTATTAACCTAATTTGAACAATTAAATCAATTGAAATCAATAACACACACAATCATCTCAAATCAAAACAATTCATTCAATTCTAAAGAAATAAAAAACAATCAGACATAAAAAAAATAAACTAAAAAGAAAAGAAAAATGAAGAAAGTTGCTGTGAGAAAAGTATTTGCCCTCAGAAATTGTTCCTGCAACAAGCAGTAGTCCCAAAATAGTGTAGAGTTGAATTCCCAAACCCTTGATTTAGATCCAAAGTCTCTGTCTCTTCTTTTTTTTATTTTTTTCCTACATTTTTTCTTATTCTTTGCCGGCAGCCCTCTCCTTTTTTTTTTCTTTTTTTTTCTAGGATTTTTTTCTTCTCCTTTTATAGAGATCTTTAACCTTTTAAATAGGAATTAATTCATCAAAATAAGAAAAAATCTTTGATTTGGTTTGGTTCAAGTGCACTAGGCTCCTCTCTAGTAGGTTGTTTGTGTTTCCCTTAAGGTTGGCCAGAATCCAATTTTTGCTGAGTTGGGCTTAATTTCTCAATTTCATCATTGGATTTTTGTCTGTGGGCCAGGTCAGACTATGTGTCCACAGTTTGCCTCCCTGCTTTTTCCAAAATCAAAATGCAAGCAATGTAATAAGATTTATGGAAAAGCACATGCAAGCATTGTAATCATTCATGAAAAGAACACAAGTACGAACAACGAAGAAAGATTCCAATCTTCGGAGTGAGATGTTTGAGAAAACATTATGATTTTCGGAGCCGGATGTTTGAAAAGGATTTTGATATAGTTCCGTCAACCTTGATGTTCAAAATTAAGAGGCTTTCAATCAAAGAAAATAGTCTCGTGCCATTAGCCTTGATGTACAAATCAAGAGGTTAGAGACTTGCTGCTAAGGTTTCTATCTATCATTCTCAGAATTAACTATCCGAGAGAACTTCCTAAACCATCTCCATCAACTTTATTGTTCAAAATCAAGAGGATTTTAAAATAATTTTAAACTGTCAACTTTGATGTATAAATCAAGAGGTTTCTGAAAACATTTCAAGCCGTCAGCCTTGGTGTTCAAAATTAATAGGCTTTTAAAATCACAAGAAATAATAATTATCTTTACAAGATAAAAACTATATAACCACTTCAGGTGTCAGGTGAGGGCAAACAAAATGAGCCGTATAGCCACTTCGGGCGTCAAGTGAAAATAAGTGAAATGAGCCGTATAGCCACTTCGGGCATCAGGCAAAAACAAGTGGAATGAGCCGTATAGCCACTTCGGGCATCAAGCGAAAAGTAAGTGGAATGAGTCGTATAGCCACTTCGGGGGTCAGGCGAAAAGTAAGTAAAATGAGCCCTATAGCCACTTCGGGCGTCAGGCAAAATGTCATTTTTCAAAAAGAAGTTTATAAAGTGGTTGTCAACAAACAACTGAGCATAATGAGGCAAGCTTCTCCTGATGAGGTGTCGCCCCATCATCACAGAGGCGACGCCTTTTTGACATAGAGGCGCTAATTTTCTTTGTGTTTCATTTGTAGGATTTTACTTTTTCTAGGAATTAAATTTATCGTTGTAAATGGAAGATTGATATGATAATGGACTATTCCATTATTTTGAACTTATTTTTTTTAGGATTTATTTATTTATTAAAATTGTATGAAAAAGGGATGTAATTCTTTTCTCCTCCCTCCTTTCTTTATGTGTGTTTTTAATTTTCATTGTTTTGATTATTATTTTGTTATTTTGTTTTGGATTGTGGTATGGTGTATGGATGTAATGAATCAAGGACCAAATTGCATGAAAATAGAATAATTTAATAAACTTGGACTAAATTATAAAATTTGAAATTTGTTTGAATTAAAATAGCCATCTGCATGTAATTAAAGAAATAATTAAATAATTAAAAATAATAAAATATAAAATACAAACAGAGGCCGATTGCAAGGTCGGGTGGCCAGGCAAAAGCCCATTCCCAGTTTTCGGACCCAATCTCTGAGGACGGCTGATGGGCTTCCTCCGTGGAATCCAGTTGCTATAAAAGTGTCCCAGGTTTTATCCAGGTAGCGACTCCCATCTCCAACTAAAGCCTGTAAAAAGGCCCAAGTTGTATTCTTAGTGGGCCCTGAGCCCGCACAGTGCCATAGTTGTCAAACACTTGGGCGCACACTGAACTCCGCTGCCTACAGCCACCATGGTAAGATTTTTTTAGAGGCCCAAATAAAAACATATATGATATTGTGGAGTTGCATCATTATATGGAAATTGAAGAAATGGTAAATTTAGCCATTAAGGTAGAAAAGTAACTCAAAGGAAAGAGATATGACTCCAAACCAAGTTCTTCTTCTTCTTAGAAAACTTTTTGAGGAAAAAGGATGAGAAACCTATTATTAAGTCAAAGGATGGTGAAAATAAAAATAAAAATAACTTGAGTAATAAGGAAAATGATGAGAATTAACCAGTCCAAACTAGAGGAATTAGATGTTTTAAATATTTGGGACATGGGCATGTTGCTAAGGAGTATCCAAATAGGAAAACTATAGTCATGAAGGCTGGTAATATTTAATTAGAAAGTGAAAATGAGAATGATGATTATATACCATCTTTAGAAGATCATAGTGATGTTGAATGTGCTAAGGGTGATAATTTAGTTTTACAAAGAACATTGAGTACATAAACTAAACATAATATTTATGAGGAGCAAAAGGAAAAATTATTTCATACTTATTATTTGATTTCTAACAAATTGTACAACATGATTGTTGATGGTGGAAGTTGTACCAATGTGGCAAGTACGTTACTAATAGAAAAATTGAAATTGCCTCTTATCAAGCATCTAAAACCATACAAGCTACAATGGCTTAACGATAGTGGATTGGTGAAGGTCAATATACAAGTTTTAATTTCTTTTTCAATTGGTAGATATAAGAATGAGGCATTGTTTGATATTATGCTACTGTATGCTAGCCATATATTGTTGGAGACACTTTGGCAATTTGGTAGAAAGGTTATTCATGATGATTTCAAAAATAGATATTCTTTGACTATGAATGGAAAAAGATATAACTTTGGACCATTATCTCCACAAAAAAAATTTTAAAGACCAAAAGCACATCAAACAACAATATGAAGAGTTGTAATTTTCATTAGGGAATTCTTTAGGAAGGGAAACTTTTGAGAGAAATAAAAAAGGTGAGATGAGTGAGCCAAAGTACCAAAATGGGAAACACTTAGAGAGAGAAAATAAGAAAGGTTAAAATGAAAGAAAATAAGTGTTTATGCCAAAATGAGTGATACGACGCAAAAGAGTGCACCTTATAATGATGATAAGTCTTTATGCAATGGAAAAGAAAAACTATTTGCATGTACACATAAGAAAAAGAAAAGTGAGAGTTTAAAAAAAAGAGAGAGATTGAATTAAGTTATGCTAAGATAACTAATCCTTCTTTTTCTAGTGTCTTAAAAATTATTTTGTAGGAATTGATACCATATAAAGATCCATTTTGGGATGATGAATGGAGTGTCCAATGCTATCATAAAGACTTTAAGCCTAACAAGGAGAATTTAAGTACCTTGTTTGAGGAGAAGCAACCAAGTTTCATATCTTGTGACAAGGATATAATGTCTTTACGTTCCATGTACCATTAAGTTCATGAAGTAATTGCAAAGATCTCAAAGGTGGAGCTTTCAAACAAAAGCACTAACAATACACTCAATCATAGAGGAAATATGAATGTAATAGTTCTATGGCAAAGGTAACCAATGCTTTTAATTTAAGAAGATTGTTCAGATGTGAGGATAAATCTTCTTAAAGAAAGAGAGACTGATATGAATTCAGATGCCTACCTATATAACCAAAGAACAATCCAAGGATTCTTCGGAGATGATCAAAGCAAAAAAAGCTCAAAAGTTCTTAATCAAAGACATTTACATTGCATACAGACTTGTCTTGAACTTACATAGTAACAAAATTAATAAATATTTTATTTATTATTATGCTTAGGGATGGAACAAGAACTCAAGTCTAAAAGCATAAGTTGGAGTTCACAACCTTGATGTTTAATCCAGGTGAAATTAAATCACAATAAGTCCATCAAGTTGAACACTATTTTAATAAGCTTGGCCAAAGTCTATATAGTCAAAAAGGCCTAATCACAAGGTCCAAATCCAAGAAACTTTAAAAAGCTCTATTGGGTTTGATTCAAGATATTTGGAAGGTCCAAGAACATCCAAATTCAATCCAATTCAATGAGGGACCAAATAAGGCTTAAAAGATCATGTTAGCATCATTAAAACATGAAGAATTAGCACTTGGAAGTACTACTGCTATCGCAGCCTTCTCAAATTTAGCTTCAAAGTAAGAGATTCAAGCTCTTCTATTATCATAGCCTCAAATCTGCTAGAGCATATTTTCCATTTCAGCATAGAATTCTTTTTTGAACAGTTTCAAATGGGTTATTTCATGGAGTTACACATCTTGCACATCCTAAAATATGAATATAACCATATTTGCAGCCTAAATACATACAAATAAGTTTCTAAGAGTGTCAATAACAATTTAGGGTTACATATATATGAATTTCATGTTAGTGGGGTGATTAATGTTAGTAGTAACTAAAAATATGGGTAATGGCTATCATGATTGAATGTAATCTTATGTTTTAGTGTCTATAATAGTTATGTGTGCTTGGTCTTAATTTCTATATAAACAAGACCTTATTTTTATTTTAAGGATATGATACAATTTGAAAGACCCTAGAGAGGGGTGAATAGGGTTAATTTAAATTTTTGAGAAGATTAAGAAGAAATAAAGAAGATGGTGATATGAAAAGTAGAAATGAGATATAATGAAAGCACACCAATACATAAGAATTTAAGGAGTTCAAATTCTTGAACAATCCTATGTCTCCACCTAACTTATCCCCAAGTTAGAATTTTGGAATCCCACACCAATCTATTGATTTAGATTGATTATAATCAAAGGAGTTTTGAGGCTCAACTCAAACCTTTACAACACTATGAGTTTTTCTTGGCCCAACTCAAACAAAAATCAAACAACCAAGTGTTTTAATAGCTAACACTTAACCAAAAAAAGAACTAAACCTCACTTTTTTTAATCTTTTACCCAAGAATTAACAAAAAGAGAGAAACTAATTCTAATCACAACCCAACACTCAATAATTTAATATAAATGTGAACATGATTCAGAGCTTTAATTAATTGCTAAGAAAAATTACTTCAATTAAATCTTGTAACCTCTCAATTGAAGCTTGAAACTTTGTATTTATACTTGATCATCAAAAACTAGCTGTTAGGAATAATTAAGATTGTCCAAACCTTCTTCAAACTTCATTAAATGAATTTTCAGTTGTTTGCAGGAAATTGGTCGCTCACGATAGTGACATGCCCCTCACGATTGTGAGCCTCAAATGTTTGACCGTTGCAATTAATAATTCAACCATTGCACTTATGAAGAGATCGTGAGACTATCATCATGATCGTGATTACCCTCCTCATGATCGTAAGGAGCAGATCGTGAGGAGCTCGGGTCTTTCTTGGCCAAATGCTTTATTCTTTAAATTTGTAGGCAACACCCCTCACAATCATTACCATTGCCTCTCATGATCGTGAGGGCAGTCCTTCCCCTAAGGACATGCAAATTGTGACTCTAATCAATCCCTTTTGAGTTAAAACCTTTTAAGGACCACTTAGAGACCTCAATATGAACTTTTAGGGACTTTAATTAAGCTTTAAAATACCTAACTAATAGTCACACTTAGACACAAAAGCATTAGTTTTTCAAAATTACTTATTAAAGTCAAAACAAGGGTGGATTAACTAATAATCATGCAAATGTCCAACATAATTGTTGAATGAAATTGAGTTTCTTTGGTAAAAAATTTGCTTTTAAGTTCTTGGTTGAACTTTTTGACTTATCAAGCTTAGTTTAGCTTGTGGCGTCAAAACCTAAATCTTTATTTCTTTTTTACTTATCAAACTCTTTTGTTTGTGGCATGTGAAGACTTCAAAGTCTAATTTGATCTTTTATTCTTGCTAGTAAAGGGGTAAATTAGTTTATCAATTTCTTATCCCAATTCTTAATGGTCCTAATTCATATAAATTATGGAGGGTGTTAGATTCTTCATTATAAGTTTATTAAAGTTTTTTAACTATTACGGAGCTTGTTTATTATAACTAATGATTTCCATTAAGTAATATTGGTAAAATAGACCCTTACATATTTACCCACTCAGACTCACCCATCTTAAATGTGTTTTGGTCATTTAGGGTAATATATAAAGCGATATTTATATATCTACCCTAAAAACACTTTCTACCAATAGAAAAACCTCACTTTTTCATTAATTACAAGCGTGCCCTAAACTAATAAAAATAATTACATGCGTGCTCCATGTATAATTAATGTAAAAAAACACACTAAAATGAGCTCATCGATGATAAACACGGACCCATCTTATCTTCATAATTCTTCAAGCATATTTGGGGTTGGATATTGAGTTAAAGTGAGAAAAGATCACAAGCGAGAGCTCTGCGTTCTTTTTTTTTTAGAATATCAGCCCTTGGGTTTGCTCTTTTTTTTTTCCTATTATTTGTACTGGGATTTTTGTTCTTTTATGATTCTGGAGCTTAATTTTGGAGGTCTGCCATTATTGTGAAGATATTGTAGTGGGTATTTGATAGAAAATAGTGTATTTAGGTTATTGGTGTGCAAAGACTTGCCTAGTTTTTTGAGGTTGAATTTTTGAAGTTTGAGGATTTGAGATTTGGGGGGATAATAGTAGTTGATGGTGTAATAATAATAATAATAATAATAATAATAATAATAATAATAATAATAATAATAATAATAATAATAATAATAATAATAATAATAACAAT
>CATIWO010218958.1:0-12299 GCA_949673435.1 Macaranga tanarius
TTACATTATCAAAGATTCTCAAGATTTAGTCTCTTTGTCTGAGACTTCTGAATTTTAGGTAAATTTCATCACTACAAGCATAAATCAACTGTTGTTAAGTTCTGGTTCATTATTCTCATATTCGGTTCAAAATACCAGTCAAAACTCGAAGTTTATAGTCAAACGGGTCGCAAAACAAGTCGTCGAAGTACACGAAAAGCTACAGAGGTGCCTGCCTCTGGTCACTGAGGTGCAGAACCCACCTGATGAGGCGCACGCCTCTTCAAAATGAAGCTACAGAGGCGCACGCCTCTTATCTGAGGCTCTGAAGAGGCGCCAACTACAGTACTAAGGCGTGCTCCTCATCCTGATCACATGCACACCTCATCGATCAGGCGTGCATCTTTGTAACCCAGAAAACTCGATTACAGACATGAAAAATGCAGAAAAATGGCTATATTTTCAAAAATTCAATACCAGATCACCATACACTAATTATACATCTTCCAAACATGTAAAAATACTCTAGTAACTATCATAAAAAGTCCTAGATCAAAATAAAAACAACCAACAACATCCTCTTCAATATTTCTTTCAAATTCAAAACAAGAAAAAGAGAAAACAAAAGCTTGAGCCACTCACCGGTTTCTCCCGCTGATTTCTTAGTCTTATTGCTGAATTCTGCTTCTTGAATTCCAGGATAAAAGCTTCTCCCTCTTTTCTTTTCTTCTCTCTCTCCCGTTTCCTTTGTTTTCTTCTTCTGCAGAAAACTTCTTCTCCATTCTTCTTATTTCATGCTTATATTCTTAACCCCTCTTCTTTTCTTTCTTTCAAATTCATCCTCATAACTTCATAAAATATCATTAATTCCTAATACCGTATACTATATCTCATTGGTTCTTATCTCAATACGATATAATATCTTATCAACTTCAATTAATTGCCACAAGCTTAATCTCTATCAACTATTGACTTAATTACTAAATAATCAAACTCCAAATCTTTTATTCATAATAGTGGCAAACAATCTTAAATCATTAAATTTAATTAACAACAGTAATAACATTCTTAATTTACATTAAGGAACAGTAATCCGGTTCCAGACACGGATGTTACAATATAAATTTTTTTATTTAATAATTTAAATTAATTAAAATTAAAAATAATATGAAATTCAATTTGCAAATAAATGTGACTCATATATCATGTAAATTTTATTGATAATTTCAAATTTTTTCCTTGTTTAATTTTTTAGTAAATCGAACTAATTTTATCACGAATGAATCGAAATTGAATTAGAGTATTAGTTTGAGTAACAATAGTTAACTCACAATTTGGAAGTGACCTGAAAAATCTACCAAATTGTAATTTATTTATATGTTCATATACTCATTTGTCATAAAAAAAAATAAAACACTAAATTGTCAAAATTAAAAATAAAATGGACACTAATAATATAATTATCCTCAATTTCTATTGCATCGGAATAATAAAAACCAGTAAATTTATTTTATTTTCTAATTGGTTAAGCGGCTATTCTATTTTTGGCAGGAATTCCACCTTGATGAGCTTTTGACCCATGAAATTCCATTGGAAGATATGAATAAAGCGTTTGAGCTACTGAAGCAACCAGACTGTATGAAAATTGTTATCAAGTTCTAAACATAAGTGCTCTTAGAGGCATTCACCCTATATATATATATATATATTTAAACATCTAATTTGACTGGTTAATTTCCAATACTATAAGGGGGAGACCAAGAGGAAAGGGGGATCGATTACTGATCTCCATAATTAGATGTCCACATCTTTTGCCACTGGAACTATCTATGGGGGACTTTTGGCATTCACTTGCAACAATAGAGCAAGTAGATGATAATTTGTAGGCCAAATGCAAGACTAAACTACTGTTTAAATAAAAGAGATAATAATTTATAATTTTAATATTAGTCATAATTTTATTTTTTATTATTTTAAAGTTAATTTCTAGCATTTTATATGTTTAAAATCATTAGAAATTAAATATTTATCTATTTTGATTGTGTATGAAATAAATAGAATTGGAAAGGACAAATTTAAAAGTGAAAAAGGTTCAAAGCAAAAATATAAAAGTTGAATAGAAAATAATAAAAATTAAAGGGTGCTAAAAGTTAATTATATAAAGTTCAAGAGTGAAACTATGCATTTAGCCGTATTTTGTAATACCGTGTGCTAAAATTATAAAATAATCTATTTGTTACGCATAAAATATCCACATTAAAAAAATTGTTATTTGTATACATTCTAAATTATTAAAGCTAAATATGCATATTTTTCTTTGTTTATCAGCCATTTATTTTTTTTATTGTTGCTTTGAATGATTTTGAGTATATTAAATATTTTTATATAAAGTGAAAAATTATTTGTATTGATTCAATATAATGCAAAAATATAACATTATTTTAATTTATTTTACATCTTTTTATATTTGATATTCAATTCTCTGCTCCAGACAAAGTAAAAAGATTATTAGAAAAAAAAACCAAAAAATCTCTCAAATTATCTTGTCAAGAGTGCCATTGCCCATTATCTCCTTTTAGCCTTAAAATTTTGTTCTCTCTTTTTTCTAGAAAAATGAATAACAAAATTTTGCCCTTCAAAAAAGAAAAAGAAAACATAGGTACGTAAAGTATTATTGTATTAACATTGTTCCTCATCATATTCTTTAAAACCTGTTGATCTCGTCTAAACGTAAAAAGATATAATCGTTTCTTATATTCCTTTAACTACTGCTTGAAATTAAATTCTAAATCTCCATTACATTGAGTTAATCTTTTGTGGCAATACTCAATTCTAAATCTCCATTACATTGAGTTAATCTTTTGTGGCAATACTTAATCTTGCCCTGAATAGTATTAGTATGATTTTTTAAGTGTAACCGACTTTGCTTAATCACTTGTTTTCATCTACCCTCTCTTGACCAAATATTCTCAAAGTGAAAGCATTTCACTCGACAATCTTGAAACTTTGAGCTTGGGTCTAACAAAGTAGGTACGCCATTTGAATTTGTCACTAATAATACACAAAAATATACCCCCAATAGAGGCTGGACCGTGGACATCAACTTAAGGTCCCAATGATAGAAAATCAATATCCACGCCAAAATATGTCCATAAAAATCTCCTAATTTTTTTTTAAAAATCTTTCTCCCATATTTGAATACTAAAAAATCTTAGTTGTTGAGGGGAGTGTGGTTGGTTTAGTGCTAGCAATCATCCCCTGCCCTCCCTTCACAGATCATATCTTATTTGTAGTCTTTACTTTGGATCTTTTTGCCTTATTTATAGATCTCAATTTATGTTTGTATCTTTTCTTGTGATTTTTTGTGTAGCAACTATACAAAGGCTACAATTTTGGTAGCCAAGACCAAGGACCTCCATAGATCTGTTTCAATGTCGGAGATCTCACCAGTGCTTTTGGTTTGTGCTATGGATTTATATCTCTATCTTTCAGATGTTGATTTTTTTTTTTTTTTTTTTTTTTTTTTTTTTTTTTTTTTTGTGTTTGGAGGAGAAGATGATGTTAGATTTAGAAATTTTTTGGTTTGATCTACTTGGAAGCCAAAAAATTTCTTCAGCTACTATTGTTAAAGTCTATGTTAAGGTGAGCAAATTTAAGGTCACTACTAGTTTGTGCAGCATTGAAAAATCTTGTTTTGGTTTATCTAATAATTAAGATTCACATATATCCACTATTGTTGAGATGGAAGTTGTAATTTTACATCTTCTTTACCTAATCTTTAGGTAGACATCCTTAATGGTTGTTATGATAATTTTCTCTTCTTCCTCTCAAGTGATAGTTGAAATATTTATATCAGAAGTAATCCTTTATTTGGATCATGCTCTACATCAAGTTTTATGTATCTTGAATACAAATGATGTTGTACTTTTGTTTATAATGTATTTTTTTTACTTAATTAATGAAGTTTACTTATAGTTATATAAAAAAAAAGGATAAAAAATTCATGTCATATAAATATAATAAAATTCAAAGTTTGTTATCAAAATTTTAAAGGGCATAACCGATACCTCAATAAGTTGAAAAATATATAGCAATGATAAAATGTAGTATTCCCTTAATTAAGTGGAATTCTCCTTATTCTTAATCTCTCCCATCTGTTGTTTGGCTTTCTATCATAGACTCCCCCATTTCTACAAATTAATCCACAAATAGTGTTCTGTTACCTTAATTAAGTGGAATTCTCCCTACTCTTAATCTCTCCCATCTGTTGTTTGGCTTTCTATCTTAAACTCCTCCATTTCTACAAATTCGCCCACAAATAGTGTTCTTTTACCATCTTTTATGCTCTACATTAATGGAATCTACTAGCAAACTACCCTCCAATATATCACTTAGAATTAATGAAATGATGGACCACATGAAGGACCAAGTTTGTACTCTTGAATTGCTAAATTCTCTAATGCAACTTTAGCCCTAGACTGAGGGAGATTGACAAGTAAAATGTTAGGTGACATAATTTATTCCTTAAGTTTGCTTTTGCATATTCTATCATAGTTTAGACTTTTGCTTCAAAATTTCAAGTGCAAAAACCTAAGCAGAGCAACACATTCTTGTTCAAGTTTGATAGTCAAATAAATCAATAGCGAGTTAAAGAGGGAGTTCCTAGATCCATTCACAGAAAGTTACTAATAATCAAAGAAGGGATCCTCATCTTATAGTAGATGAATTGGACTTCTCCTTTGAAACTATGTAGGTTCAAATTGTGGGTCTTTTTTTTAATCTAACTGACCCTGAAAATTCAAAGAAAATGACTAGCAATATATTTGAGGAGTTCATCACCATAGAAGAATCCATGTATGCAGATGATGATTGGAAGTCGATCATGAGGATTATGGCCTATGGTCCTTGGATTCGAGATCTGCCTTTGAAGAAATCCTCATACAATTTTTTTATCAAGTAGAAATCAAAGCTCAAGTTCTATTCCTCTCACGAAGAAGATGATGACTTTTTACCTCTTGCTTGCAATGCCAGGAGTGCGTACCTCTCAACTGCCAAGGATTGCAAGTGACATGGCTCTTTTCTCGAGCCCAAACACCTTCTATTGCGTAAGAGGTCTTCAACCTGGCTAGCAATAGAGACTTTTTCCAATCATTTATGCGAGCAATGATGAGAAAGCCAACCTAGGAATGCATACTATAGGTATTAAGCATCAAATTGAAGAGCTCAACTGTCTCAATGCTAAAAGGAAGGAAATTCAGTTAAAATTATAAGTGGATCAATCTATGGACCAAGCCCAGCCATATGATTTTGAGCCCAAAGCTAAGTTTTGCAAGGCCACTACTCCTCCTCACTTACCTCCTCCTATACCTGGCCCTAAAGCCTTCTCTCTAATCCCTAGCCCAAATTGTCCAAGTAGTTTTAATTAGGAACTAGTTTCACCAATGTCACATGAAGTTTTAATTGGACAATCTTTAACTTCTGACATTAAAGGGCAGAGTATTTCTCTAAGGAAAATCAAGAATTTTAAATTAAAGAAGATGGCAAGGCTCTCCCCAAAGGAAATGAAGAACCCTAAAAAAAAGTAGAGACTTCCTCAGAATGTAATTCTCCAGCTTTTAATGAATCTTCCTTTCTAGATTCCATTCTGAAAATAGTCGATCCTTAAGCTCCTGGTGTTTCTGGCTCTTTTTATTTTTTTCTTTTTGCTTTTACTTCTCAGACTGTGATAGTCATATATGTTACTCCTACATATGTATGCAATATAAGTAAGGCTAATGATTATTCTGTTAATGTAGGGTCTTTCCCTCTTAGTTGTATTGCTCTTTGCTTTTAAGCTTAATGATATTATTATTATTCAAAAATAGGATAGCAAATTCATATGGAGGATATTTACTCCTCTTTTATAAGGAATTCTATATAGGATAAATAATCATATCAGGAAAAGTGAAGTCTTTACTATCCTCTAACACATATTAAATGTAGCCATTATTAATTACTATAGCAGTTGTCAGACTTATTTTTTAAAAAATTCACTCAACTATCTCTACCATTTTACTATTTCCGTAGAGTATATTGATCAATTCTAAACATCCATCTTCACCATCTCACCACCACCTCTATGATAAAAAGCGTTCCACTATAACTTATTTTGTCTTCAAGCCATTAATCTATTTATTATCTTCATTTTTCTGAGGAGGAATTTGACTTGAGTGTTGAAAGGAGGACAACCAACACTTTAGCCCAAAGACTTTTTTATGTAGAAATTCTCTCTTTGATATGCTAGAGTTGAGATGTTTAGCTACTCACGTCAAACAACACCATCTATGGAAAAAAATAATTTTTATTGCTAAAAAGGTATCCTTTCCATTGAAATTTCTTTCGTTATAACTATTCTTGATTAACAAGTGACAAATTATTGCACTTATATTTTTCTCTTAATCTTTATATTTTCTCCATTGAAAAAAAAAGGGATTTACAAAAGTTACTTTATATATTTTTCTCTTAATTTTTGTATTTTATCTATTGAAAATTAAAGAAGTTTTTATATAAAAGATAATGGTAAATTCACACACCTCCGTTAGAAGGAGAGATGGACATGTCGGTGATAGAAATTTTCACAGACTTGAGGGATTCACTTTTCATCAACCTTAAAAAAATAGAAATTCCAATTCAATTTTTACAAAGATTTGATAAAAAAAAAAGGTGAATTATGTAATTGATGCCCAAAAAGGAAAGAAAAGAGAAATGAAAATATAATATATCCTTATGCAAACACACTAAATATTTTTTTAAAAAGACTAGTAATATATGATAATGAAGAGACTGAAGAATCCAACTATAAAATGCAAATTGGTGTAAGTTTTCATGATCAAAATGAATGATATGACCCGATAGCCTTATGGAGAGATTAAGAATTTAAGTCCCCTCCATGGTAGAAAGGGAGGTAGAAGATAAAGAGGCTAATGCTTATACATCTCATGAGGAGAGTAAAAGATGCTCCCATTCCATAATTGTAAATGCATAAAAAGACATATGAAGCGAGAACTTTAGAATATAAAGCTAGTTTTATCAGCCATTATAGGAGGAGAGGGAAAATTATTTCTTACTTTCATTCTTGCCCACACAAAATGGAGGATGATGTTAAGAAACTTCTTGAATTGATAGATGAGATGAGAGGTAAAAATAGACTCTTCAATCACATTATTAATATTTTATCTCCATTTTCTGAAACTCTACAAAAAGAATCATTCCCTCCTAATTTTAAAGTATCTGACCTCCCTCCTTATGATGGAAATAACCACCCTTACAGATCATGTCAGTAGGTATAAAATCTCAATATTAAGTTACATTCCCAGTCAAATGTTGTCTTGTGCAAGATATTCTCTACCACTTTAGTATGAGTAGCTTAAACTTGGTTTAATAATCTTATCTTAAATAGTATTCACTCAATCCTTAACATTACTGGCAGTTCATTAGTAGATTTATTTCAAACATTCTTGCTCAAAGAAAAACTTCCAACCTAGAGACTATAGTATAAAACAAAGGAGAAGTGTTAGGGATTACACGTAAAGATTTATTTGGGAGTCACTAAAAATTCCTAACTTGGAGCATTTTAGGATGAAGCCATTATGAAAGGAAGTAATAACCTTCATCTCTCCCTTTCAAAGAATAGACCGATTAATTTTACTATTCTTATGAATCATGCTGAAAAATATATTAGGCAGGATGATGCGTATAGAGTGAATCATTTTATCTAGGACAAAAAAGAAGTATCTGGAGAATCTTTTATTAGTGAAAGGAGTGAAAAAGAATCCACACTCTAATTCCTCTGCAGTAAGGTAAAAATTTTACTCTTCCAAGGGAGGAAAAATTTTGGCATACCTATTGTATATTATATATATATAGTAAGTTTGAAGTTTAGACTCCTAATAGAATGACACTCAAATAGCAAGGTAAAATCTTAACCTTTGAGGAAATAAAATTTA
This sequence comes from Macaranga tanarius, assembly GCA_949673435.1. Classification (NCBI taxonomy): domain Eukaryota; kingdom Viridiplantae; phylum Streptophyta; class Magnoliopsida; order Malpighiales; family Euphorbiaceae; genus Macaranga; species Macaranga tanarius. Next base: position 7,965 of record CATIWO010218958.1, read on the forward strand.
CTCCTGAGGCACCTACTAGAAGAAGAGAGGGACAATAAATTAAAATACTAAAAATATTAATAAGAAATTAAACTTAAACTAAAATTACAATATTAATTTTTTTAAATTTTGATAGTTCAAAAAAATCTTTTTAGAAAATTTTTGATATTTAGTTAAATAATAAATTAGTCATCATAGTTAATTATGATGGAGAATTATTATTATTATTATTATTATTATTATTATTATTATTATATGATAAATTACACATTAGTATTTAAACAAATTTGAAATTTAAAAATAATTTTAACAAATACAATTAAGGGATAAAAAAAAAAGCCAACCTATTGTTAAACTTTTAAAGTCAGCTCTAAAGAACTTTTCCTTGCAAGTGTATCCACCAACTTTAAAAAATTTATAATTTCAACCATCCGTCTGTTTCATTTGACTGAAAGCTGATGTAGTAGTTAATGGGAGCCATTTATTAATTTTCTAAACATAAATATGGGATCCATATTGCTGACTAGACAATGACTATGTATTTCACTACCTAAAAATGTTTTTGGCTTTCCAAATAAAAATATACTACTGAATCTTAAGAAAAAATTTTAAAATAAAAAACACTTTTCCACCTATTTTTTTCATTTCTTTTTATCTATACATCAACAGATGAGCCACTAATAAAATTTTGTTCTCTTTCTATATATATAGGCACAAAGCTAAGAAAGAACAACTCTTGAATAACATACACCAGCACATCACGAAATAGCCATGAAACTAAGCATTCGGGAGGTTGAGTTGGGACATACAATCCAAAAGCTACTGTTCTATAAAATCAACAAGTCTATCCTTTTAAATATTTTTAATTAATTGAAAAGAATGATTTTACGCAAATTTAACTATGAAAGGCTAAAACCAAAATATCCATAATATTTGAATACTGTAAATAGTCATATTTTATTTTATTCTATAATTAGGCATTTTTGTAATTACTCTTAATGACTCAGCTAGTTTGTTAGAGTGGCAAGGATTTGTTAGCTCTTTTTTTTTTCTCTTTCTTAGTTGTAAGGCTTGTATATATTCTGGAGTATTTCTCCATTCTATAAACGAAATAGAATCATTTTTTGCATCATTTCTTTTGTTCTTTTTTTCTGATATGGTATCAAAGCAAAGGTTTTAAGCTCAATCTTCTTCTCTTTCTATTTTTTTTGTTTTTCTGCTACAATGGAAGAAATTGATCCAAAAACCCCAATATCTGCTGTTTCATTGAAGACCACAGCAAATCCTTTAGATGATACCTCCTCACCTTATTATTTACATCATTCTGAGAACCATAGCTTTGTTTTAGTCACACCAGAACTGGCATCCATGAACTTTGCTTCATGGAGACATTCATTCTTGCTCGCTATCTCTATTCAAAACAAGCAAGGGTTTCTCGATGGTTCTATTGCTAAACTTGAGTCTACTGACCCATTGTTTTTACCATGGGTTCATTGTAATAATTTGATTGTTGCTTGGTTGTTAAGATCCATCTCTTCACTGATTGCTTCTACCGTGTTCTATTTAGAGGATACAAGCCAGATCTGGAATAAACTTAATCAACGCTTTGCTCAGCCAGATGATTCTCGCATTTGTCATTTGCAGCACCTTCTCTTCTCCATCACCCAAGGTAACAAATCCATTGATTCTTATTTTACCGAGCTGAATGCTATATGGGAAGAATTGAGGAACTACCGAGCTTTTCCTCATTGTTTGTGTGGGAAGTGTAATAGTAGTTATTTTTAAGGATTTTTTGATTTACAGTAGAAGGATTTTGTTTTTAAATTTTTGAATGGTCTTAATGAATCTTATCAGCCACTAAGGTCACAAGTGATTTTGATGAAACCATTTCCTACTCTAGACCAGCCTTATAATATGGTGTTGAGGGAAGAAACACAAAGAACTTTCACAATCAAAGCCCAATCTTATCAAGATATTTCTGCTTTTGTTGTTAAACAAAATTAAGATGATATGAAGTGCAGCTATTGTGGTAAACCAGGACACCTGAAGGAAAAATGTTACAAGCTTAATGGTTACCCATCTGGCTTTAAGTTCAAATCAAGATCTGGCAACCAAGGAAATGCTCAGAATGGGTCAGCGTTTGGAAGTAAAAATACTGGTCACACTATTAACATGGTATCAGAGAACTGGAACAGTTGATCCTATGCAATCATTGAATCTTTCTAAGGCACAAATTTAGAAACTCATGGCATTCCTCAATGATCAACAACTACCATCAATCTCAAATTCAATCCCAGCAGCTCCAATCCTATCCAATCTAGAGACCCAGACAACTTTTGCCAATATGGCAGGTAAACATCGATTCCCTTCAATCTTTTTCTGTTGTGAACTAACCTAAATTGAGATCAATGTTACATAATAAAATTGAGCCTAATCCTTGGATAGTGGACACATGAGCCACTAATTATACTGCCTATTCTTTAAAATATTTCACATCTTATGAATATGTTATTGGATGCTATGTTCAATTGCCAAATGGTGTTAGGGTGCAAGTTACTCATATAGGCACAGTGGTATTAGGCACTCTTGTTTTACCAAATGTCTTGTTCATTCCATCATTCACCTTCAACCTTATATCTGTAAGTAAACTCATTGCTAAAAGTCTAGTCTGTATCATTTTTCTCACCTCTTTCTCTTTCACCCAGGTCCTTTCATTATGGAAGACTATTGGATTGGCTGAAATGAAGGAATGTCTCTATCATCTTAAGCAAGATTGTAATTCCTCAAAAGCTATTTCAATCTAGTGTCTTCCTGTTATTTCCAGTCACTTAATTAATTATGTAGTTTCTGCCAAAACTTGGCATCATAGGTTAGGTCATATTGATATCAGTTCTTTTCCAAGTCTTGGTCATTTAGTCAAAGAAAAATCTATTAAAGATTGTGATCCTTGTCTATCTTGTTACAAAGCCAAACATAAAAGGCTATCATTTCCTATTCATTCTGATGTATCAAAGGCACCTTTTGATTTAGTTCATATGGATGTATGGGGTCCTTACTCTCAATCTGACATGAATGGAAATCACTATTTTCTAACTATTGTCAATGATTATTCCAAGTCAGTTTGGGTTTTCCTAATAAAGCACAAGTTAGAAATATCTCATTTAATCCCTTATTTCCATCAATTTGTTCTTACCCAATTTAATGCTTCCATTAAGATCTTAAGAATAGATAATGGGAAGGAATTTTTACTATCTACCTTTTATGCTTCAAAGGGAATAATCCACCAGACAAGTTGCCCCTATACACCACAACAAAATGGTGTTGTTGAGCGAAAGCATCAACACATTTTGAATGTGGCAAGAGCCTTATTATTTCATTCATCATTACCAATAAAATTTTGGGGCCAAGCCATTCTCACTGCCACTTATTTAATTAATAGAACTCCTTCTCCCTTGTTAGATTATAAAACACCATTTGAGATTCTATTTCATAAAGTTCCTTCCTATGATCATATTAAATCTTTTGGATATCTTGCTTTTGCTGTTAATCTTACTCAACACAGAAGAAAGTTTGATTCAAAATCAAGGGCTTGTATTTTCATTGGTTACCCGATAGGGATAAAGGGATATAAACTTTATGACTTAGAGTCACATGTCACTTTTTTGTCTAGGGATGTAGTCTTCCATGAGAACATTTTTCCATACACTAAAGGTCCTTCTCAGTTAAGTGAACCTACTTTAGTCTCACCAAATGTTCCAAACTTCAGTGTAGATCCTGATTCTTTTAACTTTGTTCCTTCCACTGAGTCTGCTATAGACCTTACACCTGATATACTAGAACAGATGGCGTCCCCATTAGGGCTGTAAACGAACAGAACCGCTCGTGAGCTATTCGGAGCTCGATTTGAAAAAAGCTCGTTCGAGCTCGTTTGTTAAGTTAAACGAGCCGAGCCCGAGCTCCATTTTGAGGCTCGTAAGTTAAACGAGCTGAGCCCGAGCTTTGTGGTATTCGGCTCGTATAAGCTCGCGAACAAGCTCGTTAGTAGGCTCGCGAACCATGTTCGCGAACAGGCTCGCGAACTATGTTCGCGAATAGGCTCGCGAACCATGCTCGCGAACTATGTTCGTGAAAAGGCTCGCGAACCATGCTCACGAACCATGTTCGCAAACAGGCTCGCGAACCATGCTCGCGAACAGGCTCGCGAACCATACTCGCGAACAGGCTCGTTTATCATGTTCGTGAACAAGCTCGTGAACATGCTCGCGAACAGGCTCATTTAGCATATTCGTGAACAAGCTTATTTAACATGTATGATTTTGATAAATTTAATAAAACTATGTAATTTTAGTACTATTA